>VYXC01004626.1:28158-54178 GCA_013397175.1 Platysteira castanea
GAAAATTTTACTGAGAATTTACTTTCAAATACTCCCACATGAGACTAAAGAACCGTGTGAGAAGCACAGCCAGGCTATTAAATTTCCTTCACATTTTCTTGACATCTCAACCCCCAAGTGACCAACACTATCAGTTTATGGAAAGGGCAAGAACAAGACAGTGAATTCAGAGGGACACAAATCATTGCTCCATTATAAAGGAACAAATAATTCAAAAGAGAATTTGTCAGATTAAGTAATTTTCCTTTTTTTCTAAATGAAAAAAAAACCCAATCTGCAATAAGCGCGAAGTTCAATTTTTTTTCAGCATAAACATGGAAAAAAAATTACTCATTGTTAGCTGGGCAGTTAAAGCAGACAAGAAAAATAGATAATTTCACACAGAAATAGATGGTTCCATTTAGATATTTTATATTGTTGTGTGGTTTCTAAGTACCTAATACCTAGTAAGACACTCTAGGAATTAACAGCAGACATTCAGCTGTCTGACAACACGACGAGCATCTCTGATTTTACACAGATAACACAGCCTGGTGATCTTTTTTGTATGACAGTCCCTCCCGTCTGCTGATTCACGGCTTATAAGTACTTGGCAAAGGGCAGCGTTCAAATTTCCTCCCAGGATGCTGTTCCAGCTCCTTCTCTCCTTCTGTAAGCACACTTCCAATCCATCACCAAACCAAGGAGGGGTGTGTGCCTGCGTGATGGGAAGGGGAAGGATCCAGGGGGAAACGAGGGAGGAGAGGGACAGGAAAGCAGAAAGTACAAAATCCTGGCAGCGGTCGGTGCCTTCTGGCACAGCCCCGAGCTGAGAGCAGAGCTGGGATGGTTTCTGCAGGCGGCACAGCCCTGTGTGAGGTTTTTTTTCTCTACATCCCACACCAGGGGCACGGAGTTTGCCTTTGGCACTGCAGTGCTGAGGGCCACCAACCCATCTGTGTCCGTGGAGACACAATAAAGAGGCTCTGACACCTGCCAGGTTCAGCAGAAAGGAGGAAATGACGTTGATTTATTGACACTACATTATCCTTATACACATTCCAATACCACAAGGGATTGGAGAGCATGTCACTTCCTTCTCCATCTTCACTGGAGAAGAAAGGTGCCCATCCAAGTGGTCATATCACAAAAGGAATGAAAAACAGAAAATACCGTTAAGTAAACATCGGCTTTATTTACATAAAACTGTGTGAGAAAATATCTAACTCCAAGGTTAAAAACAGAAGGCTTATAGTAAACAAGGCGACACCCATCGCTGGGCCAGACAACACAGAGGGGATAAACATGTCCAGCCTCTTTGTCCTGTGCTCACAGCATATGCTGGGCTGGGGCAAAATTGGGTTTTCCTTCTCAATTTTTATAATACACAGCCTTATCCATTCTCATGTGTGTATGTCCGCACACATCCCCTGAATTTTTTTGTTTTTTTTTTTTTAAATAACACAACAAACTCGAGAAATCTGACTGCCTCAAAGCCTCCCATGACACACCAGCTCTCTGTTTTAAGAAAGGACCTGCTCCACACAGACCGTTTGCAGATGTAACCACCCTACAGCAGCAGGATCTTCCATACCACTGGCTAATCAATAAGCAGGTTGCACATAAATCAAAGGGCACGCTCAATATCATCAAATATTTCTCCAGGTGTTATTAGGTAATGCTAGCAGTTATGTTTATTAAAGAGGCAGAAAATGCTGTTTTTACTTCCCACCTGATTTTCCTGTTACCATCAGGCAGTTTTACTGAAGCAGAACCAGAAATATTTAGAGCAGGTCTGTGGGGCCCGGGATTTCTCAGGTAAATCTGAGAGCTGGGAAGAAGCTGTGGATTGAGTGAGGCAGCAGATTCACCAGGAGCAAGGGATGCAGCTTGAAAAGGAGACCCCAGAGCTCATGGCTTTACAAATGAGACCCCGAGTTACCAGTCCAGAAAAGACCTGCGAAGTGCACACAGTCCCCAAAGAGACCCCAGGGAGCCCCAGCGTGGTTTGTACACACTTATTGCTCTGGGAAATGAGCTGTCCAAATGGTTTAGCAGTCATGAAGTAGGTCTTCATCACGACAAATGCTTCAGGAGCACAAAACAAGAGGTACTCCCAAATGCAGACACCTGGAGTCCCTGGATAAGGTTCTCACCCAGGAAAAGGACATTTTCATCAATTACCCGTGTTTGAATGCTTCAGTTCGAACGTGGAATGACCCTGTAAGATAACCAGTGTTTCATTAGAGACGACTTTTATTCAGGTAGGCGTCGTCCTGGTTTTTTCAGCCTTCTGAATTTACATTTTCTGGAGTCAAAGTTCTCACAGGTTTCATGTAAATAATAGCCAATGTTTACTGAACTGTTCTTTTTTGTTGTCATTCTTTTACAATGAGGGAAATCATGATGGACAGCCTTTTTAACCAGTGTGGTTGGAGAGGTGTTAACCTCAACTTCCAATCCATTGTTGGATCGAGAAATGTATAAATATTGAGAGAAAATAAACACTCTAGTTCATTCACCTTCTGCCATCTCAGTGTGCGAGTGTGGTTCTTTGTCGTCTCCTGTAGCCACAGGTAGGAGCCCTGCTTTTTATAACTTCACAGCTGAAACATCCTCAGTCTTCCTAAAAATCTCCCAAAGCTGCACCACCTTGAGCCCCACCTCCTGCTGTTAGCAAACAAGGAGAAGGTGTCCATGCAACACAGGGAAGTACTGCAGGAGGTCTTATCAACAGACCTATCAAATTTATTTATAGACTCATTTGCTGGTGATGGGGTTTTTTTTTTTTCATAACAGATTTAGCTTCACCCTCAATTATATGTTTGTAATACGCAGCTGCAATTTTTTACTGGTTATGGTGAAAAATAACCCCAAACCCAGCCTATATATTCTGAGGACTGCGTTTACTTAGGAAGCATTTGACTTGCTCTTTAAATACCTCAAATGATATTATTATTGTCTGTACCATTAAGTCCTCTCACCCCTTTGACTTCCCCGTCCTAGTCTATCATTTTGATGATGCTGCTGTCCTCAGGTTTTCCTGCCGGAACAGTCCTCGACTGAAACGGTGCCAGATGATTTAAATCCTCTTGTGGCAGCACTGGTGAAAGGAAAACACATTATTCCCGTTTCAGATTGCCACAACTCTGCTGAATACGGAAGACTGTCAGGTCAAATAAGCTGCTGCTGAAGTGCAGCCAAAAAACCTCAGCTTCCAGCTGAAAACCAGCAAAGGGAAGACTGGGATGGCTGGGTGTTTGTTCGTTAATCTGAGAGGGAATTTATCTGTTTACTTTTAGGATTAAATACACTCAGACATTAATCATTTTCAATAGGTTTGTATTACTTGATGGATATTTGATTTTGAAACCTTGATAACAATGAAGACCTTGGTGAGAGACAATGACATTTTTGATGTCCAGGCGCTGTATTCAGGAAATATCCCAATTATTATGGCACACCCCATATAAATTCTCAACTTTTCTTCGCTCTCTGCCTTTTATGAAGAGCAACTGTTTCATCCTTTGTAAGAAAACACTCACTATATATATATTCATTTCCTTCTAGAGATAGTTATGGAAGCCTGAAAATTCATTTGCTTCAAGAAATTCTTCTATTATATTACTCAGTCATTTTAATTGCAAATTTTAAGCTGATCCGCTATATACATCTAATTATCTTTAAATGAAAAATGCTTGTAATTCTAGTGCAGAAAATTACTATTTCTGTTTAATGGAAGCCTGTAATCAGTATGATTTACTTTCTCACTCCTAAAAACTCCAGTAGCTATGAAGTGAATAAAAGAAATGGGAAATGGCTTAAAAATAACTCCAACATAGCTGGAATCAGTGGGGTGTATTCAAAACCTCCGATTTTGAAGGACAAATATTTGAAAGCTGTAGGTCTTGGTGATCAAGAAACAATCCCTTCAGGTGTTAATCTTGGAACTATCCCATGTGTCTATATCAATTTGATGGGTTTTACTTGGATTTACTGACTTTGGTGTCTTGGGCAGGGAGGAACACCACCAGAATGTCAAAAAGAAACAGGAGAAAGCATCACGCAATCTTTATCATGATAGCACTAAGGAACTCAAAAATACAGATGACCTCAAAGAGAGACTGCCCCATCTTTCTACGTGAGAACATAGAGTAGCCACGTAATTTGCCTGAAACATGATAAAAAAACACAAAAACAAGCTGTGGGGTTTTTTTAATTCACTATTAAAATAAGTAATTTATGACTAAAAAATACAGAAATTCAATGACAAAGCCACACCTTTGCTCTCCTGTGTTGCTGAATCAAAGTTCCCACTTGCTGATTTCTAAGAACGACACAGAAAAAAGAGATCCCTATAAAACACACAGGGAATGCAGCCCCAGCAGGAAACTCCCCAGGCAGGCTGGTTCTAGTAAATATCATATTTAGATGCCTGAAATCTTGCTCATAGAGTAAGACTTTATAGTATCAACATACTCAAAAGTATCTTGGCTTTGTTATACTAATTCTTGATGTTCTGCAGCTGTTTAACCAATTTCCAGACTCTTCTCTTAAAGTTATGTGGAATTATCTGAATGCAGAGCGGGGTTTTGGGGTTCTGTGGGGTTTTTTTGGTTTTGTTTTGTTTGTTGTTTTTTTGGGGGGGTTTTTTTGGTTGGTTTTTTTTTGTTTGTTTTTTGGTTTTTGTGGGTTTTTTTTTGGTTTTTTGTTTTTTTGGGGTTTTTTTTGGAAAGCACGAACAATTATAAACAAAGTACAAAACTGCCATAAAATCTTAAAATTTCACCAGAAGATAGCTCAGACCTTGCAGCTTACATGAGAGATACATGGAATGTATCTCACAATCACAGGGGTGACGGTGTAATGAATGTGGTCCAAAAACCGTATTTCCCTTATGTTTTCTTGGTAACTTTTAAACAAGCTCTGATCATCACTAGACTGAGCAGGTTATGTGGAGGTGGGCTTTAGGGCGAATATGGTTTGCCCTTAGTACCACTCTCCATTGCTCCNTGTTGGTTTGTTGGTTGGTTGGTTGGTTGATTTTTTTGCTATCCAGGTAGACAAACGTTCACAAATAGTATTGAACAAATGGGTAGAGGAAGCAAACACTGGCAAGAAATTACCCTCCTGCACGCACCCAAACTTTGCACAACCCACGTCTGTGAATTAAAGCAGAGGAAAGGAGCAGCAGGTGCGTCAAGGTGCTGCTCTCTGTCCAAAAACCCTGGGGCAAGACTCTCAGCTGGGGGAGGACAGGGATGCTCCAAAATTCTGGCTTCCAACCAGAAGCAAGCAGGGCTGCTTTTGAAAACAGCAACTGCTGGGAGCAAGGGGTGGAAACAAAAGTGTAAATAACCTTAAGTTACTTTTACCTCTCTGGCTCACTTCCTCTGCTATCTCTATTTCCACAAAGATGTTCTTCCATTTTATTTGTTGCTGCAGGACTGAACAAAAGAAGTTAACCTGTGCAAGATCTGTCTTCCTTTCTGTGTTTATTCTGAGAGTAAATAATGTCCACTTAAGGTTTTTTCACAATCTGAGGTTTAAAAAGTTAAAGAGGACAAAAAAACCTGATACGTTCCATCACCTTTTCCAAGAGAGACAGGNATTTTAACTGTTTCAAGAATTGAGCAAATTTATTATGATTTCTTGAACATAACCCTTCCTCAGTTTGTTCAGAGATGGGATGCAACATATGGAGATACTCTATCAAAGTTCTATTATTTACAAGTCTTATAGATGCAGTCTTTCAAGTACTAATTAAGGACAAGACACTAAAATATCCTGAAAACGGGAGCTAGAGACAAAAGGGACAGCTCCTCATCTTCCTCTGGCAGCACAGACTCTGCAAATAGAACACGAGTGGAAGTCAGGGTCCCACATCAAATTAACCCACAAGCCTTGTTTCCCATTGGACAATTCCGACTCTGCACGTGCAGAATTGGAAAGAGATCTTCTCACAAAAATTCTCCTATATGGTCTCAGATGTCAGTAAGTACTCTGATTCTTCCAAGTTCCAAAGGACCTGCGCATTTTCGTGTGTGTGTGTGGTTTTCTTTAGGATTTTTTTTTTCCCCCCTGTTTTTTTTTTAAGTTGCCAAGGATGGAAAAGCAGAGAAAACAAGAAAGTTTCACTAACGGGGAGCAATGACCTCTCCCCGTGGCCTCAGTTAGCAGACCAGTGTTGTGAACTACCAAGAAGTGCTGTTCATCACAACCTGCTCCAGAGATGTGCTTCTCCTCCTGCGGGACAAATTGGAACCTGACTGATGTTGCCTAACATGAAATCACACCCCTTCCTCCTTCTGTCACACAAAACAAGCTCCAGTGCCCAGTTAGTTCATTGAATCTTTACACGTGGTCATCTCGAAACTTTTGTGGGTATTGTCTAAAGTAAATAATTTCCTAAGTCAGTTAATTAAATCATCCACCAGGCTGTTTTTTGAAAGTTAATGAAACTGGTGAGATCTGCATGCAATAATGATCCAGCATTCTGTGTAATATTATAGCATATAACATATTTCACTTGAAAATTATGTCAAAAAATACATTCTTCCTTCACCTACTTTTTTTTTTTCTCCCAAATGACTCACACTTTGACTTTCATGAACTAAATTTTAAATGATCTTCAGTTGACTACATGACTGGTTCTAAGACTTATAGTCCCCTAATTTTCCTCATTAATTTGGCCTAATTATGGAGCGTACTAGACCAGGGCATCTGGAATTCCTGTCCTTGGAAATGACTGAGAAGGAGGAGCTCCTGGCAGCACAAAGGGTAAGGGGTTTTCAGACTTCAGCCCAGCATAGAGCAATACTTGTGCACACTCTTGGGTCAGAGAGTGTGGAATTTCCCCAATTTCCCCTCATCTCTCACTTTAGAGCAGAGACTCTCTCCTGCTTACCCTTTTCTTTTGAAGAAACACAGGCACTGAAACTTCAGCTGCAATAATTTGGATTTCTCTCCTAGATCTTTATAACAGATTCATCGTCTCTTATTCAAATTACCATTTTTCACTCTCCATCAGCTCAAGCAGTGTGGTTACAGAGCATATTTTTCTCCCACACACTGATGACTAGAACCAGCTGGACAGATTCAACTAGTTGGTTTAGAAACCTCGTTAGGGAAAGTTTTTCCCTCTTTCCTACATACTTCAAAGGGCAGACAGAAGAGTTCTTCCGACATGTCACACACTGGAAGTTCTGGAAAGAGAGATATGGATGAAGGAGGACAAAGAGTTGAGCCTTAATCATCAGTGTCCCCAAGAACCACATCAAAAAGTGAACTACTCCCTCCAAGTCTTCGGGGTCCTTGATTTCTTGTCATTATGTGAAGAACTCTGAATTATAACAGCTCATATGGAACAAAAACAACATTGCAATACTGACTGGTATTACTTTGCTTGCCACTTGATTCTGCAAGGGGTGAGAGAACCTGGCTGATGTTCTCCCAGTTTTTCTCCTTCATTATTCCCCCAGGACACCGCTGGTGTTTGTACTAATTTCCCATCTCCCACCCAGGCTTTCAGAAATGAGCAGCACCTCTCCAAATGCTATTGCAGAGCACTGCACAGGGCTCTTGCTTCATCGTGATCATTACAGTCCTTTTGGGGCTCCATTTTCTTGCTCTTCCCTACCACATCCCACGTGTGTCACCGCTCTGTGTTTTCAAAGCCCTTTGAAGCATCTCTTAATGCATCACCAATTGCTCACTAACAAAAAGTCCAGCAGAACCCTCCACGTATTTGAAAATTCATCACCAAAGCACCCTGTGTTTCATTCTCTCCCATGTCACCTGTTAGCTTTGGAAAGATGTTTTTAAGAGGCTCGACAAAGCTGCCTTTCGTCTTCTCTGAACCCATCCTCAAAGCTCGCTGTGCAACACCAAACCCCTGACCTTTTGTTGCACCAGGGGGTCTCTGTAGCCACTTCGGCCACCACGGGCTCGTTTCATCAGGCTCCATTGGTGCCCAGGCAGCTTTCTCTCTGAGGCTGCAAAGTTTGGGCATTCTTTCACTTTTTTTGGTATGGTTGGCTAACACAACTCATGGTGTCAGCCAATATGTCCCTAGGACTGTGAGAATAGAATT
The DNA here is from genome assembly GCA_013397175.1 of Platysteira castanea. Lineage (NCBI taxonomy): Eukaryota > Metazoa > Chordata > Aves > Passeriformes > Platysteira > Platysteira castanea. The sequence continues at coordinate 36,230 of VYXC01004626.1, forward strand.
AGAGAGATTTACTTAACCACGGTCTTCGAAGAACTGCCATGAAAGCTTTTGCCACTGGCTCAATGATTCAATACACATGCTTATAAAAAGAGAGACAGATGCACTACTTACCCCAATTATTACTCTTAATATTCGCAAAGCAGTTTCATGCTCAAGATCAGAAATTATGTGAGCAGCAATGGGATATTTGCACAACTGGACTCTGAGCCAATAGCTAAAAAACAAAACACATTCTTGTTCTTACACCCGTGCCAGCTCCCCACCCCCTGTGGGACTCCTGCGCAGGCAGGAACATAAAAAATCTGTTTTACATATGAGATGTGCACCAGGTAGAGGAAGGAAACCTTATGGAAGGAAGAGGATCAGTTCTTCTCTCTTTCTCTCATTCTCCTTGTTGAGGCCAGACCTGGACTGCCCGCATGGTAGGACCAACATGGGATTTTAGGCTGGTGATCCTTGTTGTGTTTCTCTCTGTTCCACCTTTATGCCTCTCCTCTCCTGCCTTATCTGGGCATTGTTATCCTACTCCACCCCTTACTCCAGTTTACTCCACACCAAAGTTTATTAAGAGGACTGGGAGCTTGTCAATTATGACTATAATTGTAAAAGCTGAGACTTTAGTGCCTGAAGTTTGTTGCTGGAGCTTGTAAAACTTAAGGGGTTGTTAACCAAAGCTTTTGAGCTAGTAGTAGCAAATTGCTGGAGTTAAGGCAGTTTTATAATAAAGCATAAATGTTCCCTTGACACATGGACTGGTGTTTCCTTTCAGCCTGATGAGAAATAATGAACATCTTGCCTCCTATCCAATGGGTCAAGACGCTTGGGGCTCTCTCTCTCTGGGATCCTGGTGTGCAAGCATGTTCACAAATCTCAGCGTTAATCCTGAACACAATCCTCCACTGAGGATTTTTGTGATATGGGATCACAGTTTCTGTGATAAAGGGCGAAATGTTTACATCTCAGGGTGCACCTTCCGCAAGAACAGCGCTGCAAGGTTGTGCATTTTCCTGCTTCTGAGCTCTACCGAGTGCTCTCAACCTCTGATGAGGGCAGTCAAAGGCAGTGAAAACTGCCTGGCCTATGGGACTGACACATTTTCGTTTTTCGAGCAAAAGAAGCGTTTCATGCCAAACACAGCTCATGATCAATGGTCAGTAGTCAAAACCATTTATTTCACGCATATTTTTATTCCTCCTCTTATGCAGGTTGCCATGTACTGATCAGCTGTGTTTACACACTGCTTTCATTAATAAACCAGTGCAGGGTACATTCATTTTGCTAGCTAATTTGCTTGAAACTGATTTCCTGAGGCAGAGCCACTGAACTGAAGCGCCTATAGTTTTTGTGAAAAATATAAAACCACTTTCCATTAGTTTTAAAGATCAGCTGCTTTATTATACAAAATACCTCATTTTTTACCTCAGTCAAGAAATAGGGAGGTTTTAAATTAGATAATTAATTATTAGAAAATGTCTGTTCTTCCCCCAGAGTGTAACCAAAATGAATCACCAATTCAGCTCATTTTAACTTCTTCCCTTAACACTCATATCAGCAGAGTTGTTAAACTCCTCGCATGATCACTGAATCTTAAATCTATAAACCTCATCATCTCAGCAGGAGGTTTTCATCTGAGATCTCTTGTGCCAAAACCAGAATTCATTTTAAAATGCAGGCTCGTAACTTCATTCCAATGTGTTTGAAGAAGCCGTGGTTTTCTGTTACAATCTGGAAATTGGACATTTCTATTACCATTTCTAGGAGGAAAGCGTCCAAGAAGAATCTCTACATATTGCTACCCATTTTTTTTTTCCACCCTGATTTCATAAACAAAGATTAAGGAAAGTTAATAATGCAAGTAAATCTTCGTTTTGGGGTTCTTACTGCCAGCCCACACGACTGCAAGGCTATAAAGTGAAAACTGCAAAACGAAAAAAACCCACAATATTGAAAATCACAGCTTGTTTAATGTTGCTTAGTCTAACTTTATTAATGATAAGCAACAATTACGAAGTAAATGAGCAAACAAAACCAAAAAACACCAGATGTACCCTGTATATCTTAGATTTTATTTTGCTGGCATCTACACGAAATACAATCCTATTCTTTCCACTGAAAGGAGAGACTATTCTGCAGTAAGGAATTATTAAAAGGAGCAATGCTTTACCTCGCACAGACACTCAAAATGGGGGTTACGAGGGGCACGAGCCTTCATCCTCACCCCCAGTGAGGGTCATATTTACAGAGAAAGTGACTCTAACTCTCCTGCCATGCACTGCTGCCTCTGTCTCCTGAACCTCACCCTTCTGCAGGGACTCAATCTGCCCCTCAATCTGTGCAGTGGCACAGCCCAGGTCCCACAGGCCCCTCTGTTTGCAGGGCTGGAGGTCCAGTCCCCAGCAGCACCACCACGCTCTCCCTGACCATTTAACAGCTCTTTTCCTAGCTGGAGATCCAAAAACTAAACATCCATGCACTGACAGTGGCTCTGCCTGGCCAGGGCAGGACTTGGCATTTGTTATTTATGGGCCTTTTTGGCTTGTTTCCCCAGCGTGGCCCCTCTTGGTGGCACCACTGCCCTCGAGGGCATCCCCGGTCACCTGCCAGGGGCACCTCACCCAGGGCACCTGTTGCCCTGGTTTTTGCTAAAGCCTTCTGTGTATAACCTTGGAGTCAGAATTCTTTCTCACAGTTTCATATAGCCAATGTTTACTTCACGGTATTTTCTGGTTTTCATTCCTTTTGTGATAAGAGAACTTTGATGAGCATCTTTTTTCTCCAGTGGGATTGAGAAGGAAGTGACATGTCCTCCAATCCCTTGTGGAGTTGGGAATCGTATAAGAATGTGACATATGTAAATAAAGGGTTTTTCCCCTCCTTTCTGCTGAACCTGGCAGGTGTGAGAGCGTCTTTATTGTGTTTTCCCAAACACAGGCACCCACGAAAATGTGAAATAAAAGAGGCCCCAGACAGAGCCCACTTGTGAAGCTCCAGAGTGATGTGACGGATCATCTACAGTCCTCTGAGTCCCACCACCCAAAATACTGCTTGTTTGCCTGGCTGCCCACCCCCCAGACACCCCAGTCCAGCCTGGGTGTGGGAACAGGGCCAGTGCCAGGCCCCTGCTCCAGCCCGGGCACGGGACACCCACTGCCCACCCCAGACACCTCCAGCCCTCTCTCCCNCCCCATCAAGGAGATTTCCACCCACAGCTCACCCCAGATTTCCCTCCTCCCTCACAACACAGGACTGGAGCTGTCGGCAGAGGCAAGCAGCCACCTGCAACACCGACACTCGAAAGACAGAGGGGCTCATTTTGGGTGCAAATAGTGCTACTCAACTGGCACATTACAAAAAGGATGACTTCGCCATTTTGTATTTAAAAAAAAAAATTGATAAGTGTTTTACATAATTGCTGGCAAGCCACTCAGATCAAGGGCCCAGGCTCAGATCATCAAGAGACTCCCAGTGGTTAAGGCATGACAGACCTAATGCAGTGCTGGCAGTTTTTATCTCTGTTTTTGCCTGAAAAACAGGAATCCAAACCCAGGAATGTAATTTAGCAATCAAAAATTTCAGAGGGGTTTTAGCCCGCTCTCCAGTAGGCTGTAATACAGTTCTTTTTTCCCAAAGGTTCTTTGAAACCATAAAATCCTAAACTATGTCTGTAATAATAAAAAACTGCACATCTGATCTGAAGATTTAATTATTTAGTTTGGACCTAAAGTGACAGCTTGCAATATAGATAATAGTTTTGGCAAAGCTGCAGACGTTANGCTTCCCCTCCAGCCGACCTTTCGGGCTTTTTGGGTGAGATATTCACCTTTGTTTGGACATGAGGGTCGTGCTGGACCTCCTGGGGGTGACAGATGTCTCACCCTGCACAGGCACTGGCTGGCTCCCAGCACCTTGGGATGAAATCCATCGTGTCCATCGTGTCCATCCTGCCCCACTGACCCATGGGGAGGTTGTATTACTTTAATTTTTTCCCCCCCTATTCCCTGTAACTGCAAAAGTGGAGGCAGGGAAGGGGTCTGAGATGTGACATCAGAAGTTGTGAGTTTCCAGCNTTCCCCCATCAAGGAGATTTCCACCCACAGCTCACCCCAGATTTCCCTCCTCCCTCACAACACAGGACTGGAGCTGTCGGCAGAGGCAAGCAGCCACCTGCAACACCGACACTCGAAAGACAGAGGGGCTCATTTTGGGTGCAAATAGTGCTACTCAACTGGCACATTACAAAAAGGATGACTTCGCCATTTTGTATTTAAAAAAAAAAATTGATAAGTGTTTTACATAATTGCTGGCAAGCCACTCAGATCAAGGGCCCAGGCTCAGATCATCAAGAGACTCCCAGTGGTTAAGGCATGACAGACCTAATGCAGTGCTGGCAGTTTTTATCTCTGTTTTTGCCTGAAAAACAGGAATCCAAACCCAGGAATGTAATTTAGCAATCAAAAATTTCAGAGGGGTTTTAGCCCGCTCTCCAGTAGGCTGTAATACAGTTCTTTTTTCCCAAAGGTTCTTTGAAACCATAAAATCCTAAACTATGTCTGTAATAATAAAAAACTGCACATCTGATCTGAAGATTTAATTATTTAGTTTGGACATAAAGTGACAGCTTGCAATATAGATAATAGTTTTGGCAAAGCTGCAGACGTTAATCTAGAGGCAGCTTCAGTGGAAAGTTATTCTGGCTGTATGCAATAGAGGTGTCATTGCATTATTAAAATCAAGAGAAGCCACAAAAATCCATATTCCTCAAAAAGCTAAATCTAAAAAGCAACCTACTTTCAACATCAAGTTTGGATTAACATCTATCAGGGCCCTCAGTCTTTGAACCACCAACGGAAAAATCAAAAAATCCTGAAGTTCAACTGAGTTCAAACTGGGAAACGAAAAGAGAAATAAACCAAAGAAAAAGAAGAAGGGATAAAATGACAGACCAGGGAAAAGCAGTGGGTTAGGGTATAATATAAATCCAAAACCTGAAAATACTTTCAAATATCATCATGTTTGACACAGTGAAGCTTTTTTTTTACATTTCCTGCCCTAAGTGTACTGCAGCTGCACCTGGCTCTAGTTCTAGGCCATTATAACTTCTAACATGGCTAATTATCAGAACTATTAGAAAGCTTTCAATTAACTGAAGAGTTCCAGGAAAAGTGAAAAATTCCACGTAAAGCCTTTGTGCAAAGGAAGAAATTAGGATTTCATGAAAACTTCAGGCTTGAAGAAAAAAAGAAGTCCATCCAAATAAAAGAGAATTACACGTCTTTCCACAAAAATACATGAATAAATAAGTATATATATAAATAAATTCCTTTTTTTACTCTGCCAGACAACAGTATATGCAGTCTAAAAATTCAAAGTAGTTAGTGATAAACAAACTAGGTCACTACCCAGACACCAAGGATAAATATAGTTATTTTTAATGCAGGGGAACATTCCCAGACAATTTTTTGACAGCCTGAGAGAGCTGTACTGGATGCAGAAACCCGCTTTGTCTACAAACATCAGCGCCACTCTTCACTTTTTGGTGAACACTTGCAGAATGTAAATACTGTGTATAGATCTGTCCTGTGTTGGTGTTTACAGATGTGTTAGGAAAAGGCAAAAGCCAGCAAGAAAAATTGGTAGTAGAGCAACGACCCCTTTTCCCCAGCTAATCCTTGCACAATCCCTGCCACTGCTGTTTTCAAGCAGGCTCCCCACGAGCTCGGACAGGACCCTGCGGGGACACACCTGTCTGCCCCTAGAACAACACCAGCACCACACCACAAACTCCACAGAGACCCAAATTCTTCCACGTCCTCGTTTCCACCAGGAGAACATGGGGCCTGCAATGCCTTGAAGACCAGCAAGACTAAATACTCTCCCTTTCCACCCACGCAGAAGGAATAGGAGTCCATCAATCACTGGTGGAACCATGCCCACCCCTTAGGCTGCTCCCCAAAGCACAAGCCCTGGGTGATGCCAAAGAGCAGGGGTGACTCAGGGAGGCTAGGAGGCAAAAGAAGTTGGTATTTTATTTTTTAAACCACATCAGCTTTGAAGAACCACCTTCCACAAGGCCAGTTTCAGCAGATACAGCTCTAACCTGTAATCTACCAGAACTGCAATTTTGTGTCCTTTATGTTGTTCTTTTTCAAAGAACACACGTAATATCTCTAAAATATTCAGTAATCTTCTGCATCTTAACAGAAAAATGGGGCAGAGCAAAACCAGGCTCTTCCCACATCTGCTCTTCCTACAGAAAATTTCTTCTGAGCTCCTACATGAAAGGCTTTCAAAAATTAGCCCAGCTGTTACAAGATACATGTACCATGCTGCAAACAGGCCAGGCATTTTCAGTTTCCATTGTAAAAGCTTCTTGCACCTCATTTTGAAAACGAAAAAGGAATGAGAATTTCCTGCATGCATGGTAATAAAGTGAGAATAGCACTGAATGGCATTAACCGGGAGCTCTCCTGAAACAGCATTTCCAGATGATTGTGAGATCCCTGGAACTCTTTGGGTAAATATTTCCAGTATACCAACACTTCTCTCACACACACACGCAAAATGAGATAATGAGATGGATATTCAGGCAGCTGCTGTGCCTATAACGCTGGAGCTGGCACTACTTATCCTGCATAAGTCATCAAAACTCATCATTTCTCTTAAAAGTTGATGCCTTTCTCTACTTGATGCATTGACCTTTGTTTTCAGACTTCAGGGAGGGAAGGTACAGACACGTCAAGAATAAGAGATGGGTGACAATGACAGGAAAAAAGCTTGATGTGGCACAAGGGATAAAAGATTGCTATGAAAGATGCTAGCACAAGACTCCACGACTCTCTGACAGACTAGAGCACTAATAGAGTGAAAGGGTAGCTTCCTGAAACTCAAAAAATCAATAAAAATATAGGTTTTTGCTACAGTTCTTCAGCTCTGCAAATGGTGCTCCTCTAGATTTAAAGAAAAAAAAAAGGAAAAATTAAAAAATTATAATTACATATCCGTGATTTTTACTCCAGTGAAGTTGGGGTACAGTTTTGAGATATTTTTCCTTCATTCCTCTGCCTCAAAAGGAAGTTTAGATAGAATTTAAGACTCCATTCAGATTTTCCTACAAGTATAATGCTTTAACCAGAATTCAACTGGAAATGAAACCAGTATACTATTTTTTTTTCATTTATTACTGTCTATGGGAAATTTTTAAAAAACCCTCAAAACCTCAAGAATTTGTTTATCAAAAAAACCCAGACAATCAGGCAGCGGGCTAATTGGTCAAAATTAGTCAGTCCCTAGTCTCAGGCGTTTTGAAGTTTTCTCTTTTTCCTCCTAAAGTAACTGAAGCACACAGTGATTTTTCCCATTTTGTCTTCTTTCTTTCTTCCTGCTCAGCCTTCAGCTGGTCTGAATGACAGAGCCAGAACCACATCGACTCCCTGGCAGTTTTAAAGCAGATTTCTTGCTTGGAAATGAGCCAGAGCAGGATTTCTGAGGCAGGCAGCTCCTCCTGTTTCCACTGAGAGACCATGGGGGGGTTCCGAGCCTCACCTGCTCTGCGCGGCCCAGGAGCGATCTTTATCCACAAGATAAATATTTGCAGCAAAATAATTAGGGAAGAAAGACACTGTAATCTGTCCTCAACAAAATAACCTGCTGGGGCAGTCTAGTTAATCAGCACTGGATCTGCCCAAGGAGAGTGAGATGGCCACTCAGGGCTGGGAGATGGCCAGGGAAATTTGAAATTTGCTCCTCTGCCTTCATCCATGCCAAGGCAAAGCAGGCGGGGATGGCGTGGATACTCGTGGATCTGACTCCTGCACCTGGCTTCCACGGTGGAGAACACACAGCCAGGGGAAATCTGGCACCCTGTGCCTTAGGGTTGGTGCAGAAATTTATTTCTAGGCAAAAAAATGTGTAAAACAGGCACTGAGAAAACTATCCATAACTCCCCCCTGGAGGAACCAGCTGAGGACACAGCAAAAGTTCAACAAAGCTGTCCATGCCACTTGCTCCTCCTTCCTTCCCATCTCCCTTCCTGGCACCATCACTGGGACTCTCCTGCCCTAAGCCACCCCAAAGAACCAAACTACCAGAGAACTTTACTGCTCTATGTGAGACCATCACCAGTGCTGGAATTAAGGAAAAGCCAGTGGCAAAGAAATTAGGGACAAAGCCAGAGGCAGAGAGGTTAGATGGGATTTGGCCGCACTCTCAAATCTCACGGTGTTGCTCATCCCAGCTTTGTCTTGCAGTAAAAATCTTTGGAGACTCAGGAAGTTTCCTACAGACCAGATACTTTTTTCACCCCTCCGTGACCAAACTGCTCCGACCCACAAGTCAGAGCTGCACCTTTACCGCTTCACTTTTACTCACACTCAGCATTTTGATTTCAAGCTGACAGAAAACAGGTTTGGATTAAATATGAGGAGGAAATTGTCCTCTGTGAGGGTGGGCAGGCCCTGGCACAGGGTGCCCAGAGCAGCTGTGGCTGCCCCTGGATCCCTAGAAGTGTCCCAGGCCAGGTTGGAGAGGGCTTGGAGCAGCCTGGGACAGTGGGAGGGGTCCCTGCCCATGGCAGGGGTGACACTGGGCGAGCTTTAAGGTCCCTTCCAACCCAAACCATTCTATTACTCTATAATTCTCTGTTTTTAAATGCACATTGTAATGTAATTATTCATCCCTACTGAAAGAGATTGAGGCATACTAGAGCAATCACTGCTCTCGCTGTGTGAACCAATATAAATGTGGTATTAACGTTAAGTCAATACATGTAGTCAATCACACTTTATTCCAGCTGATTTCCGAGCTCTTGTTCAGAATGTTGCTTTGATTTTTTTTCTTCCCCGATGGATTTCACAAAAGAAAGGATACATCTGACACTACATTCCCAGCTATGCCTGACTTTTCTTCAATTACCTTTTTTTTTTCCTTATGACTTTAGTGGCAGGCTGAACCACAAGACTCACGTTTGGAGAAGAGTTTAAAGCTAAGTAAAACCACCCTAGGAAGGAACCAGAGCATTTGTGTAACTGTGCCACAGCACAAAAACGCAGCATTTCTAAGAGAAATTTCTGAAAGGATTCACCTCCCTGAATAAGGACACCAGGTTGAAGAGAAGCCTGGTGAAGAAAGCCATGATGTCGGATTGGGATGGGTTTGATCACACCCAGGAAAATGAAAGTCATTACTGGAGAGGCTGATCTTTATCTTGAAGGGCTGTCTATAAGGAGTGCATGATTCTGTGCAAGGTCTGAAGGTAACACATGAAAAAAGACACTAAAGAAGTTACAAAAAACATCATTAAAGGAACATGTGTAGGATGCACCACAGAAGGGAGATACTAGGTCATTTCAGCTCCTTCCCATGACAACAGCACATCATTTCCCCATCCACACTGTACACTATTCACAGTATCAAGCCAATCTTCCCTTAAAATTGTTCAAATAAACAGCACTGCATGGTTTTAAAATAGTTCTGGAATAGTATCTGAAAGCAATCAGCTAGTGGGTCTTAGTTTTTAACCTAGAAAAGACCTTGCAAAGCAATCCCGTGCAATTCCTCACACAAGCAAGGAATCTGACAAGTTACATTGCATATAATAGTTTCTCCATCTCTACTTCAAAAGCCTGAGCTGGAAAAGAAGGTAAAAAAAACAAAAACAAAACCAAAAAACACCCTGGCAAACAAAATAAAGCAGCATGGTCTAAAGAACTGTACTACAGAGTAATCAGGGAGTAAACCTGGATTTCAGGGGCTGGTTGTGTGCAATGACACCCAGCAGTGATAGAAGCATGAGGGAGAGAAGGATTGAAAGATGTAAATAAACGCTACACATGAAATAAATCTAAATTTTTTTTCCCTATTTTTCACGCCTCTGCTTAGCGCATGCAAGTCTTATCCCTAAGTATTTCTTGTGTGATCTGTTGTAGCTTCACTGCTGCAGAAACCTAAGACATGGATAATCAGATGCCAGAAATTACTGTTATTTATGCTCTGCTGTCACAGCTCTCCATAATTATGCAGGTTGACACAGCATCCTGACAATGATAGGGAAAAAAGCAGGTTCTGCAGAGATTTTGTCAGCCTCCCTACACAGAAGCTCGGCAAATAAAATTACTGCAGCTAAAAATTAGCAAAGCAGTCATCTCTTTCACGTTTGGTTTGGGGGGGTTGGGTTTTTTTTTGATCTGTCAAAAAGTTACTATTGTGAGAGTGCTCAAAGACACGAATAAAAAGCTCTCTATGTCTAAATGGTAGCTTTATCCTACAGTAGGACCATAATCTGGCTATGCATAAATAAAAGCCTTGTGTTGTTTAGAACTGAAAACAATCAAGGAAGAAGTAGTAGCAAGGGGTGAGGGGCAGGAAGAGAGAGAGAAGGTTGTTGGCAAAATGCTGAAAAAATGCCCTCTTCGCATTAAAATTAAAAATTTGGAATTCTGTGGTTCAAATCCATCGTGTGAAGCACTTCACAGGTACCTGAGCTCGTGCTGTCCCAGGTGGGCCAGCTACACTCCAGGGTGAATCTGTTCACTGGTTAAACTACGGTGTGCTCAGAATTGCAATATTCTGAGAGAACACTTTGGGTTGGAGGATTTCTCCACCCGCTTCATTCAAGAGCCACTACTTGATGCAGAAACTGTTTCCTGGGTGGGTTATGCCTCCGTGTCTGACCCCACTCTCCCACACACCAGCTGGGAGAGGAGGCAGCAGAGAAATCCTACAGCCAACCTCCCACCTCCCCTGGGGGAGGCTTCTCTCCCCTCCCCATCCTCTGCAGCCCCCGGGGTCACAAAAACCCCACAAATCTGAGGCACATTTTTCTCTCAGATCATCAGTTTCCTGCTGGGATGTGCCAAGCTCCTGCCCTGGCTCTGCTCAAGGAGCGCTGATCTTCTTGAGCCTCCTTATCCATCTGCTGCTCCTTCCTGCTGTCATCTGCGCACTCCAGCTTGCTGCTTTAAATACTGCGCCTGAAATCCCCACTCCTAAAACCAAAAAGTTGTCGTTCTGCTGCCGCAGTTGGGAGAGCTGAGATAATCCAGGATTCTCCACTCAAACGAGGCGAGGCAGAAGGATGGCTTGGCTAAACAGGAATATTCTCTTGGAAATAAGGTAAGAAAAGGAAGGTGTGTGCCCAGTGTAAGCAGGGCCAGGTGGCGTGGGAAGAACACAGAGATCCTGCTGCCACTGTAGGGAGAAAATTCGTGTGCCCAAAGCTCAGCTGGAGCCGGGGCTGCCAGAACTGTGGGGCACAAGAAAATGAGATTTTTTGAATAAAATGATGGCAGTAGGCAGTACAAAAATACCACTGGCCCTCACAAACAGGGACAGGAACAAGGCTGAGGTGTTTAATGCATCCTTTGCCTACTCCTTTGACATGGATGGGACCATGGGGGTCCCAGTGCCCTGAGCTGAGGGACCATGATGGTGAGAATGATCAACCCCCAGTCAACCCTGAAACTGTGTGGGATCTTCTGCTCCAGATGGATCCCTTCAAATCTATGGGGCCTGATGGGATTCATCTGAGAATCCTCAAACAGCTGCTGATGTCATCACGAAACCCCTCTCAATGATTTCTGAGCAGTCTTGGGAATCTGGAGAGGTCTCAGCTGACTGGAAGCTGGAAAACACTGTCCCAGCTTTCAAGAAGGGAAAGATGGACTCTGGAAACTACAGGCCTCTCATTCAGATGCCTGGTAAAGTTCTGGAGATTATTCTGGGAGGTATTGAAAAACACCTGGAGGACAAGGCAGTCAGTGGTCACAGCCAGCATGGCTTCACGAGGGGAAAGTCCTGCTTGTCAAACTTGATTTCCTATCATGACAAAGCGACCCACCCAGTGGATCAAGGGAAGCCCGTTGATGCAGTATTTCTGGATTTCAGGAAATCTTTCCATACTATCTCTCTCAGTATCGTTCAGGACAAGTGTCCATCCCACAGCTGATTAAAAACATCATGAGATGCATGAGCAGCTGCTCTTGGGCCAGGCACAAAGGGTTATGGTGACTGTGGTGACACTGGACTGGTGACCTGTTGTCCTGCTTTTGCTAAAGCCTTCTGTGTGTAATATGGAGTCGGAATTCTTTCTCATGGAGTTTCGTGTAAACAACAGCCGATGTTTATTTAACTGTCTTTTCTGTTTTTCATTCCTTTTGTGATAAGAGAAAGTTTGATGAGCATCCTTTTTCTCCAGTGGGATTGAGGAGGAAGTGACATGTCCTCCAATCCCTTGTGGAATTGAAAACCCTATAAAGTATAAGAAAAGTAAATAAAGCTTCTCCTTTTCCTTCTTTCTGCTGAACCTAGCAGGTGTGAGAGTTTCCTTTCTTGTGTCCTTACCCACACAGTGACCCATCACTACTGAGGTTCTGCAGGGCTCCATCCTCCGCCCTGTGCTTCTCAACATCCCCACAAATGACCTGGAAGTGGAACTGGGAGGAATCCTGAGCAAGGTTGCAGACAGTACTGGGGGAGCTGCGAGCTCCCCCGAGGGCAGGGAGGCCCTGCAGAGAGCCCGTGACAAACGAGAGGCCTGGGCCAGCACCAGCCGTGCCAGGGGCAGCCACAGAAGGAGCCGGGTTGTGCCCCTGGGACGGGGCAGCCTGGGATGTACGGACAGGCCAGGGAATGAGGGGCTGGAAAGCAGCACCAGGGAAAGGGACTGGGGGCCCTGGGTGATGGCAGCGCCCTGGAGCCAGGAGGGACATCCCTGTCCTGGGGCACCGGGCCCAGCATGGCCAGCCGGGCCAGGGAGGGATTGGCCTGATCTGCTCTGGGCCAGGACGGCCTCACCTGGAATTCTGTGGGCAGTTCTGGGCACCACGGTGTAAAAAAGGCATTAAACTGTTAGGGAGTACCCAAAGGAGGGTACAAGGAGGGTGAATGGTGTGGAGGGGCTGCGTGAGGAGCCAGGGGGGACATCCCTGTCCTGGGGCACCGGGCCCAGCATGGCCAGCCGGGCCAGGGAGGCATTGGCCTGATCTGCTCTGGGCCAGGACGGCCTCACCTGGAATTCTGTGGGCAGTTCTGGGCACCACGGTGTAAAAAAGGCATTAAACTGTTAGGGAGTACCCAAAGGAGGGTACAAGGATGGTGAATGGTGTGGTGGGGCCGCGTGAGGAGCGGCTGAGGGCACTCGGTCAGTGCAGCTGGAGAGGCTGAGGGCAGACTCATGGCAGTGACAGCTTCCTCATGAGAGGGAGAGCAAGGGCAGCTCTGATCTCTGCTCCTGGGACAAGGACAGGACCAAGGAACAGTTGGAGCTGGGCCAGGGCAGGGTTAGGTTTGATTTTAGGGAAAGGTTCTTCCCCTAGAGGTGCTGGGCACTGCCCAGGCTCCCCAGGGAATGGGCACGGCCCCGAGGCTGCCAGAGCTCCAGGGGCGTTTGGACAGCGCTGCCAGGGATGCCCAGGGTGGGGTTGTTGGGGGCCTGGGCAGGGCCAGGGCTTGGACTGGATGGATCTTGTGGCTCCCTTCAAACTCAGCATATTCTGTGGTTGTGTGAGTACTTTTCTCTCCGTTTTCAAACAACTTCATCAAAGATATATCTAAAAATCATAATAGTAAGTCTTATGTGCATAAGCCTTTTATAAACAAGTCCTAAAACCCCCTTTTGCCTACTAACGACCCCCTTTTAAAAAGTTTTGGGTGCATGGGGCGAGAATACAATTGATAATCTCAAAAAAAAAAAAAAAAATAGTCCTAGATGGTGTTTTTGTTGCAGATAACAAAAACACCATTGAAATACAGAACTCTTCATAGGATGATTAGGTCTCATCTAACATTTCCCAAACTTCTAAGTACCAGACCAGATGTGAGGCACATAAGTGGCTGCAATTCCTCCGTACGGTCTCTCGAGTGTAGATATACCCAAATTATACCCAAAGCATGGTATGTTTGCATATAGCTGGTATATATTATGTAAAATTAAGATGTTTTTATGTGTGTTTCACATGATAACTCATTCACACACGCACCACATATAGTTGTTAGCTGGATTAGCTAGAGACTTTATTAGATAATCATGGTCTGCTTCATTTCTCAGCTTTCAAAACTTAAAACAGAAGAACACCCCCGCTGTGATGAAAGGTAACACAGCTTGCTGATTAGAGAGAAAAAAACCCACACAAACAAACGAATAAAAAACCCCACAAGCATGTTAAGCATATTCCCTCACCAGCAAGGCTGAGATTTGATAGAACCCCAAAGCACAAAGGGATGGTGCAGGTTCTGTGCCTCCAGATTCCTGGGACACAGCTGCTCATTCAATGCCTGCCTTCAGAGCACACAGACCCACACCTGCAGGAGCTGGTTTTGGATAGATCCTCACTCTGTTCCCGCAATATGAATGGCCAAAAAGCTGTTCTACCCCCTACACAGGTCGTTAGAAAACCAGCTGTGCCCTGCTGTCACTACACACAGTGAGTTGTTCTCCCTAAAACAAGATCCAAGTTTCCTACGAAAAGGGAAAATTAGACCCATTACTCCTCAGACTGACATAACACATGGAATTTAGGATGGTGTTCCCTTTCCCCCAGGTTCTCCCCTTAACTTTAAGTGCAAAATGTTCATTGGTCCTCCAATATGAAACAGCATTTTCCAGAAGTTTAAATTTTGCAGATGTTAATGTCCTCAAAACCCTTCTCTGGACTTGAATCTCTTGGCTCATCTTTTATTTTCTAACACATCGCCTGACTAAGATTTCACTGCATTTTCACTGTGAACCTGTTTTGAGAGTAAAATTAATACCTGTTTGTTGCTCAACCCATATTTATCCAAACTCAGGCTGGGCTTTATGCTACAAAAAAGCCCAGTTATCACAGAATCACATAAATGGTCTGGGTTGGAGGGACCTCAAAGGTCACACAGTGCCACCCCCTGCCATGGGCAGGGACACTGTCCACCATCCCAAGGTGCTCCAAGCCCCATCCAAACCAGGCTTAGACACTTCCAGGGATTTCCAGGAATCCAGGGACAGCCACAGCTTCTCTGGGCACCCTGTGCCAGGGCATCCCCACCCTCAGAGGGAAAAATCTTTTCATCACATCTAATCTCACTTGTAATACAGCACCGACCATCCTCCAGGATTTCGGAAGTCCTGGCTCTGTGGCTCACCTAAGTTTGAGACGTTTAAGAGACTAAGAAGATGAAAAGAGCAACATGCCAACTCCTGTGTGATTCACAATAAATTTGAGAATAACAGAGATTTACCTCTGACTCTTGCAGTTTCTTAAACACAGCTTCCCCAGGTATCTTCCCTTATGCTGAAGGGGTATCAGGCTGTGAGTTTGCTACTGCTGTTGTAGGGACATGCGCTGCATAAAGAGCTAATTTAAGGCATAAAAATCTTAATAAAAAGTTACTGTCTTCTGAAATAACTTCAAGAGTGGATCATTTCCTTGATTTTCAGCTGGATGGTAATTGAAAAAATGTGGAGGAGGGAAGATAAGACAGTGACCCTTTCCCCGGTGCTGCCATTGATATGCAACCTTGTATGAAGTCTATCCTTTCAAAAGAGACATAAAGGATAAGGACATAAAGGGCAGAGAAATAGGAAGCTGGACACATAAAAAAAAAACCAACTAATACTACCGAAACGATTAATTCCAATTAAAATAGTGCATGGCTTGACATCAAATTTTGTCCTAGGCTGACCAGACATGTACAGAATACAACAGTATATCCACTATATGCTTTCCGGAGGCTATACGAGCAGTCATGGAAAATCAATTTGAATACAAATGTAATTTGTTAAAAGAACAGTGAAAATCATTATGCAGGGTCACACTGTCAGCAGTTTGTACAGAAGCCAATGCTGTCCAAAGATCCAAAGGCATTTGGTAAAACAGAAGAATCTTGGTCTTTAAAAGGCTCTGTGATCTTTTAAGCCTTTCAGTATAGATACAGGAGAACAAAGCTACAGTTTACCTCTCCTGTTTCTCAGCACTTTTGCTCCTTGCAGCTGGTTCCAGCTGCAGAAAGAGGCTTTATAGAAACTTCTAAGCCTCAGAGAGAGTGAAGGTTCCCACTGTAATGGAGAAAAAGCAACATCTTTGAAATACTTCCTTCAAAGTTCCAAAGTTTTTCTCTCGGGCTGACAGGACACAGTCATAAAATAAAGAACTGGGCTTGCCTGTGTTCAGCAATACCATTTTTAGGCAAACCACACATAAAAACTCATCAGACAGCTAAGCAGAGAAGCACGATGCAACCCAGGGATCAGCTTCACTAGAAAGACAGCTCAGATGGTAATTTTGTCAGAAGGTCCTGTTGCAAAAATGTTTATCATGAAGACGTGGGATACACCGATCTGCTGTGCATCTACAATCCCATTACTGTTGCTGATCAGCTTACCCCATGGCCAGAGGCATATATGGGAACCACCAAAAGAACCACCACTTTTAAATCATGCTTTCCTTTTATTTGATCCCAGTCTTCACTGGCTGTTTTTAAAGCTGCTGACTTACTTACCCCTAAAAAAAAATACACAGTGGTACTGATAAACCTGTTTTACTGTAGGTGGGATGCACTGCATTTCCTTCTCCTGAAATAATCTCTTGTGGTCTCTGTAGCCACTCTGGTAGTTACTGCCTGTCCACGCACAGTAAAGCACCAGAGTGCCTGGCATTCAAATTCGACCGAGGAACAGCAACAGCAGCAAATGTAAGAGCTTATGGCTGTTTTTAAATATGTATAAAAGGACATTGCTTATTAAAAATGCACCTGCATCTTTCTTGCAAACTAAGGGGTAGAAGTCACTGCACCCTTGAAGGCTGGTTTCATCATGTACTTGCATATAAACACATCTCTGAAGACCAGGCTCCTGTTACAGTGCATGAGATTGCAAATTTATCAGACTGGCTGGGAAGACAAAAATGACAGTCTCCCACTGAGATGACTTTTCCATCCATTACTGTCTTTCCATCTTTCTCACCCTTCTCTCTCCCTTAAAACCAACAGCAACAACAAGACAAAAAATCCCCACCCCAAACTTGCTGACACACTGTGCATTTGTTCCAAACACAAAAAGCAAAAGGTGTTTTTAAGACATGATGGATAAACAGGATTTCGACCTCCATCATTACTTTGCAGAGCTCCAGCAAGTAAAGCAGCTGGTCTTTTTCTTTGGCAGTAGGCTTGAGATGCAGGTCAGTAATGAAGTACATGACTTGACTTTGATCTGCACTTGGAATTTACCCCAAAAAGCAGGTGGGAACCAGTGACTGCACAGAGGACACTTCCAGTGGTTTTGATTCTACTCCATTACGGGAATGGACTCATAGTGAATGGTGTTGAAACAAGTTCTGCACTGTTCAAAACCTGCTTTTGAAAGAGTTTTTGGTTACTTACAGTGCCTGGAGTCACTGCAACTTTGAGAGGATCTATTAAGAGTAAATGTTATGACAGCCAGCAAAATTAACCCAGTATATCAGACTTGTCAAGCAGCATTTTGCTCCATTTCAGCACTAAAAAAGACTCAGTGTAATTTTCTTCTGTTTCTTTTCAAGAGCCAAGGACAAACCTTTAACTGAGCAATCACAGCTTAAGCAATCACAGAGCAAATGGATTTTTTTCCTTCCTATTTCACTTCTGCTAGAAAACCTATTAAGTTCTCTCTGTTCTGAAGTTACCCTAAAACAAGGCAAAACCATAGACTTTAATGAGAAACATCACAGATGTGAGCTATCAGAAGTTCCAAAGAAGCCTAGTGCAAACCACTGATGACAAGTCCAGACTTTGTGGCAGATAAGGTTATCTTTTGCTTAAAAATGAGACTTTGGGGAATAAACTGCAGGCACAAGGACATATTGCATAAGCTATCACATGCTCACTGCAACTGTGTGGATGTTACCGGATTTTGAGAAGCCACCGTGCTGAATAATTTAAGGGCTAATAAAATATTCAGTTTTTACTGATACAGTGGTTTCATTTTGAAACCCAAAAAAAAAAAAA
>VYXC01004633.1:0-158818 GCA_013397175.1 Platysteira castanea
CATAACCGGACTGCAACATGGAAGCACTGGTCATAGTTATGATTTGAGATCTCTTACATCAGTTATATTTTTAAAGACTTTTTCAAAACCAGAATTGCTATTAGTAGAACGTATTTCTGCAGCTGAAATCAGTGGAATCCCTGCCCATTTTACTTTTTTTCCCTCCTTCTACCTCTGTCAGTTTTAGGTCACATTAAATCTGAAACACTCAGTAATGCCATAATTCTGGCAGAAGCTCCTCAACGTATCATGGAAAAAAAGTAAAAACTTTTTAGAGAATTAGAACTCTTTTTATTGTCCATGTAGGTTCTTTATTCTCATTTCTGCTTTTCTTCATTTTAACAGCACATTTTTCCTAGTAACTAAAAAAACATGTTTAAAACCTACACAGACTACTATGCTTTTCCTTCAATGAGAAGAATTTACAGATGAAGTGTATGAATGCCTCAATTCTTGCATAACCTTCCATACTGCTTACTATTGGTAAATTTCCATCTGAAGTACTGTGTCCAGCTCTGTACATTATATGGAAAAAACTGGCATGTAAGAAGAAGTTCAGAAATTTTAAACTATCAAAAAACCCCAAAAACTATATAAGTGTCTTTTTGATTCAAGAAGACAAAAGACAGTCAAGATTAGATGTTAATTCTTCAGAACTTATCATAAAGTTATATATATATATATATATATGTATGTATGTATTTACACTAACTCTCTAAAGTATATGAAACACTGAAAGATATTCCTGGGTATCAGATAGCAATGTAATGTCTCCAAATGCTACAGCTTTTTAAACATAGTAGATAAATTCTGCCAGGAGTATTGAGGTAGCTGACATGTCTTTAACATCTTATTGGGCAGGGGTTTTTAGAATTCTATGTTTTGTTTTGTTAGCTGCAGGAAAGAACAAGAAACTTTCTTTTATGTGGTTTTCAGTTTCACAGGGTTAATTGATCTTTCAGTTCCCCTCAGAGATTACTTTGTAACTCCAAGGCCACCTAAATAAAAAAATAAATAAATTTTAAAAAAAATTTAAAACCCACACAATCATTTTATCTGGATTTTAAAAAGCTCAGTTTTCCTAAGGTGACCAATTTAAAGTGTTAGGACATAGTAGAAAGACTATCATCAAAATCATCAAATGCTCCCTCATTTTTGAAAAAACAGCAAAGTAACACTCTAAGCACTTCTATCTCAGTCCCCTGTGATTCCAGGTGAGCAGATCAAAGAATCACCTTCATAAACTAATCAAACACCACCCTAGGATTTAATATGACACCTATAGTTCAATTCATTAATCTTATTAAAAACTGATGAGCTTCCACACTTGGTAATGTGCACCGTAAGAGCTCAAACTTTATATACTGTGCAGTTCCATCCGTTCTGTTATTCCAATACTTCATGAAATCTGCTTCCTTTTCTATGAAATACTAGTTTATTAATATACTCTCTTTTCCTTCCAAGAGAGTAAATGATTCCCAAAATCACAAACAAATATTACTTTCAGTCTCATCACAACCTGTTATCTCCATTGTAGTGAATTCGGCAGTCATCTAAGGCCAAAGCTGGGAAACACAATATTCAAGCAACAATTTGGAAGTTTCAGAGCCACCTGTGAGACCCTTTGATTTTATAACACTCATGTCTGAATGTTGAAAGACAACCCTAAGGTTTAATTGTACATAGATTACTATATTTTACTGCAATGTATTAATTTCATCTATGCCACAGGGTTTTTTCTATGTTCTATATTAAAAAAAAAAAAAAAAAAAAAAAGAAGCATTATTGGATTGATGCATCTCATTCAAAGAACTTCACAATATATTTATTATCAGTTGAGGGAATTCTAGTTATTGTGCTGATAACAGTGGACAGTGGATAAATCCATATGAGGGAGCAGCAAGTAACACAAAACCAGTCAGCAGCTGGGAAGATGATAAAGGAAATGGACAAATTTAAATCTGAAGAATTTGTTTTCAAATATATTTACTAAATTTCACATACATTTCATTTTAAAAAAAACTAAAATATTTTTAGAAAATAATTTTGCAGCTCAAGTTCATAGTGACCAAAAATCTGTTACACCATAAGATTAGTGGCAAGATTGCATATAAGTAGCTTATTGACTGCAAGGTCATTTCACTGCTGGAGCAGATGATTCTGTTTATTCTCCTTCTAAATTTCTGATCCAGTCTCCAGTCACTCTTAATAGGACAGTATACTCCTATACATTTTTTAAGACTTGATTACTTCAAATGACTCATCACCATTTTGCAGGAAATAATACTCAAAGTAATTTTAACTTGTATATATTCTTACAAAACCCTTCAAAATAAAAAGTCTTGTGGTTCATCACAGAAAATGTAGGAATTGATAATTGCTCACATTTCTATATTTCTATCAAACGCATAACAACCAGCAAGTCCCGAGTATTGATGATATTAAAAGAGTGACTCTTCATTCCCTATCTGTGCTTGTTTTTTTCCACACACAACCAAGGAGGAAGATTGATTGTATTCATTTCCTGTCCATTTTGTTCTGATAGAAGCAAATAATTTTGAGACAGAAAGGCCAACTATCATAACAAATACTTTATCTATGATTAAACATTTCTATATTTATACAACTTGCAACAGTTACTTGCCAGACATTTTTATTTTAAATCTATGAATGAATCATTAGATTGATTAGCATATTATTTTTTCATGTCTTTCTGTACATTTTCCTTGTTAAAGTAAAGTAAAAGTTTAGATAACAGTCCTAGCCTGAAGAGACCAACATTATCTCGTATTTTGCTATTCACTCATTTCAATTTTAGTTATTTTTCTTTACTTTAAAGAAGCCTTAAGCTGGAAAACAGAGTAAATAAAGTGACTTTCTTGCAACCTCCATATTGCACCAAAACAGCTGCAAAACTTGATTTCAAAGCATGTCTCTCTCTATCCCTTCTTTTATCAGGAGAGTACTAAAGCTGCCATCCATTCGCTTATTTCCATTAAATTCATACTTCTACTAGATGCTATTTATGACTCTGTATAGTGGTGTTTACATCGTTTCATTGATTTCCATTAGCTTTAGCAAAGTAAAATTATGTTAACCTTTATATGTTCAATACCTTTATTTTTAAAAGGAAACCTATCATTTCAGCCAAGACTCAAGAAAACAGTACTAATATAATAAAGAGTTTCAGGAGGCTTCCTACCTCCAACAAAAAAAAAATATATACATGTGAAGAAAGAAACTGAAGGAAGTTGCACCAGCAGACACAACAGATTCATAATAAAACTGAAAAGGATGCTTGATCAGCCTCCTAGCCTTCTTCAGTGTAACAAATGGTGGCCTGGGCTGGAGCATGAGGGAGGAGCAGTTGCAATTGTATCCTGACTTCAGCAAGGCATGCAGCACTGTCTCCTATGAAGTGCTCAATGAAAAAATGATGAAATACAAATTAGATTAGTCAATGGTGAGGTAGGTTCGAAACTGGCTGAACTGCCAGGCCCAGAAGGTGATGATGAGTGGCACGGTGGGAGGCCAGTCACTAGTTATGTGCTCCAGGCGTCCTTAATGGGGACTGCACGGTTTGCCCTCCTCATTAGTGATGGAAGCAACGGGAAGAGAGTGCACCAGCAGCACCTTTGCAGATGACACAGAACTGGAAGAAGTTGCCAACACATAAATGGGTTTGTAGCCATTCTGAGGACCTCAATAGGTTAGAGAAAAGAGTCTCTTCAAGTTCAATGGAGGGAAACAATGCGCTGCTTCTGCAGGCTCTCAGTGCTACCAAAACCTCGGCCCCTGCACCTAATACAATGGCATTTGAGATGTTTGACAGCTGCTACTTCTTTCTCAAAGACCTTGGAAAACAGCTCTCCAAGGAGCAACTCACCATGCCAGACCCAGCATTCTTAGGGATTAATTACAACACAGAGTAGAGCAAGTTCACAACAGAATATTGTCGAAACCAATCTGCTTCATTTTGAAATAAGTGATTACCTGTCATCTCAGAATACATGCCATAGAGTCATGTAATCAGCTTTTCTAATTCATAGCACTGTATTGTGAGTACTTAACTTCTAAGTAGTGCATTACATTTCATAATGGTAGATTAGACTTCCAAGACATTTTGATCTTGGAATAAAGCTTACTCCTTTTCATTCATAAACCTTTGTTAACTGAACACACACACGGCTTCACAGATATTTCTATTTAAAATCTGCATAGAGTGTATTCCACTTCAAATACCTAAGGTAAATTTATGTTATTTTGATTTCTGCTCTCTTCCCTCAGCAGGTAGTAAAATTCAAATCACCAAAAGTATAAAAATAAATTTTATCTAAATGCTACATGGTTTTCACCTAATATATATAATTAAATGTTTTAAATATTTATGGTGATAAGAAAAGCATCTAGGCCTGTAATACTTTAAAGGAGAAGGATCAACTGTTATTCATGCTCTAATTTTAAATTTAATATAAATGTGTAGCCAAATATTTACACATACTTGAAGATTAGAAACATGCATACAGAAATATTTTGAAATACTAACTTAATGTTTAATTATATTCACGTTGCAGTGCAGCCAAGTCTCTTTTATCACCTCTCACTTGAGAGCATCGTACTTATTTCATTAGCATCAAAACAAAACACAGAAAAGCTGTCATGGAAACCCAAACCTACAGTTGGGTGACTAGCAAGTGTTCTTCAGTATATTTTATTTGGGGGTTTAAATTTATTATTATTTGAGTCTGACACAAGCACTACTGTTCATTATTATTACTTTCTGTAAAACACGAGGAGTTATCATATTTATTAAAATATTATCTTATATGTTCTAATATGTTCATATCCACATATGCACAGAGAAGCTTAAGCAACAAATGTCCTCAGGTTTTCTAGAAAAACAACTGGACTGTATAATCATATTTCAGAAATATATACATTCGAGTACCCTAGTGCCAGAGGGATGAGATTCTACATTTTCTCACTCTCAGATAGTTTCAAAACCATACAAAAAAATGATTTAAAAGCTCTTTGTAGATGAAAATTATAAATTAATGTATGTCATTACAAAAAATGTTGGCTAGAATTGAATGAGGCTCAAAAGTTGTAATCCTTTCTCTGGCACTTCAGTATGCAAATTTGGGGTTGAAATCAATTGCAATTTTTTAGACTTAGTGTTTTGGTAAATTCTTATAAGGAAATTTTCTTCCGTCACTTTCATTTAATCCAACTTTTTAAAAGAAAATGTCTAGGTACATTTTTACTGTTGTTCACATTAAAAAAAAGATCACTCCTACACTGGCTTCCTGGACTTTATATTGTGCAAGAAGAAATGCAGCAATCAAGTCAAATGTAAAGAGAATTACTGAAGTCACAAATATAATCTGCAAAATCTCATAACCTTTAATGGCTATCATAAAGCCTCGTAGGTACTCACCTTCTGTCTCACTACATATGCTTAGAAATAGTTAAGTCTATCATGGTGTCCTAACTGTAAAACAGTGACATAAAAGTAATCCACTATTACACTAGTCCCAAATAAGTCAATTTATAACTGCCATTACTCAGAGTAATTGTCCTGGCCTTGCTTACTTTATGAGTCTATAAAGCACGCCAACTCCAGCTCTAAATGAAAATAAAAATTTTAAGTACTATAAATCAACTTTCGTTGTCTGGAATGAGGTGAAGGAAGCCCAGAAAAGCAAATTTTTGAGACAAGTCTCTTCAGAGAAATATAGATCAGATTGGTCAGCAGGCTGCTTCACTGCCTCTCTAATGACATATCCCACCTGCTAAATAGACTTGCTTTTTCTCCCAGTCATTAATACTCCAGAACAAAGTCTCAGGAGTAGATGTCAAGATCTTGGGAGTCTTTCCAAGGTAGAAAAGGAAGACATGGAGGAACACTATGGTTGTCTTCAAGGCAGAAATCAGGATACCAAGTTCTACATTGACTGGTACCAGTAAACAAGGTAGAAATTTACCATATAGTATTAAAATTAAAACAAACCCTCAACTGAGAAAAAACAGACAGGAACAATCTAGTAGGGGGTGGTGATGCTTTCCTTGAAACTCTCATTCCAGCTAGCTTTTCCAGCGAAAGAATGCTAAACACGTCAGAGACAATGTATTTGTGCATGTTAAATGGGAAATTTTTTTTTTTAAAAGCGAAGAAAAAAACTGCCAACAACCAAAAAACCCAAACAAAATCTAATTGCCATTAAGTGCTATTGTCCCTCATTGATTTCAGGATCAAAGAGACCAGTTCATGAAGGGAAAGACAAAACTGGAAAACTGAACATGCATTTGAGCCAATTACCATGGCCCGTGACAAAAAAAAGAACTTTTGGAGTCCTAGCTCCAGAAAAGCTGCCATTACTACTGATTGAAAGATACTTATTGGGAAACTGAAGGTACTGTCTTGTGAAGACAGCACAACACCACAAGATTTTAAGTGAGAACATGGAGTGCTAGCAGATCCAGAAGACCAAAGAAACAGAGACAAATCCAACAGTGTCAGATTCAACAGTAAAATTGAAATCTATGGAAAACCTTTTCTTTTCATTTACCACACTGGAGTCAAAGACAGACTGCATAGTGAATCACACCACAGATTCATAAATTTTAATTGTTCTTGAACATCAAATTCTCACAGATAGTACAGGTTTTGAGAATGACATCTCATGACCTGAATAAAGAAAAAATAACTCATATTACCTACTCTCGATTTTGAAAAAGATGCTTTTCTGTTAACTGAAAAAAATGCTCTTGCTTTTCTCACAAGATACAGGTTCAATAAGAACATAACACTAATATTCAAAGTCAGAACCAGACCATGATAAACTGGTGAATTTTTCTTTAATTGAAATGCTAATAAGGTATTAAGCAGGAGTAAGGAATACTACTTCATTTACAGTCTTTTTTCCCTCACAGTTTAACTGAGTCCAGAACATGTCATCTAATCCAAGGACAATGTCATAATGCCCCCTGTAAGGAGAATTTTCTTGGCCAGGGAGAGACTTATCTAGTCTTCACTAGCTCCAAGCAAAGAGAAAGTTTTGAATATTTGAAACAATTGGTAGAGGCAAATAAAGCAAACTGTTACTGTCAGGCACAAGTATTGAACAGTGAAAAACATACATGAACTCAACCAAAAGTAGTGCCAAGATTCTTCTGTGGTAAATTTTTGAAAGTCTTTCTACTTTTTTTTTTAATATAGTTTTTTGTTAAATTATACCTTCCAAACAAGAGTTCTGCAAATACACCACTTCACATAATAATATTTTAAAACCAGAAGAATCTCTAACCCGATCACTAAGAAGGTCTCTAAAATCAATTGATAAGTGAAAAGATGTAGAAATATATACCACATAATAAAAACATTTTTTGTTTCAAATATGTTTTCAATATAGTTCCAACATATCATGTAGATCCTGACCAATACTTTCCCAAATAAGTTTTTATTTGGGAATAATGAGGTACAAAGTTGTTTTTCTTTCTATCTCCCCAAAATTAAATGATGAAGTGGAACGCGAAGTCAAAGGACATTTAATGTGTTTAAAGCCTTGATTTCTACTAGACATTCTAAAAATCTCTAATAAAAGCTCATTATTAAACATGAAGTCCAGGACATGAGGAAGAAGCAAGAATCAAATCTAATCTGTTCAAGATTTTTATTTATTCTGAAGTGTTGGATAAATTTTAAAAAGACAGAAATTAAATAGTCAACAAATAACAGATGTATATAATGACAAAGCAAAATCTTGTTCTAGTATACATTATTCATAGCAGAGAGTCCCCCTCAAATATCTGTCTTCAGTTATTAAAAAAAAGGAAGCAATTAATTTAAGGTGAATTGCTATACAAATCTTAGAGTACAGTAAGGACAATTTACCCATGTTGAAAACCCTGCATCTCATCTGAAGAGATGGAAAGATGAACAAAAGCAGCATGTAACATATTCTGTCAGAAATACTTTATGACCTACTGTCTTGTGAGGAAAGGGGTTCATTTAGCCCACAGAGAGCAACCTTAAAGGTGAACATGTATGCTTCACTTTGCAGAAACTGTGAACAAATTCCAGAAAAAATACATCTTTCTGATTACCATCATATTAGCTAAGCATTGTGAAGTGCAAAAACAATTTAGAAATGAAAATGTGTCCTATTCTTTACTACGCTAGACTATACACTACTACTTTCTCTCCACTCATATTTAAGCCTCCCATCCCCAAAACATGTAGGATGCATTTTAATTTAAAGTTTGCACAGAATCTGTTTTGCTGTTCAAGCGAAAAGCAGGATCCACCTCTGTTCCCTCCCACCGAGTCTATAATTTCAATGTCTTTTCTAGGCCAGAAAATTCACAAAATCTCTGCAAATGTGACCATAATTATTGACCTATCTGAATTTTTATCTTGTTACAGCACATCTAATTTACTTCCAGAAGAATGGTTGTGCATTTTAGTTTTGGCACAAAATTACTCAATAGTAAAGTTTTTGAAGCAGCATATATTCCATTTCTCTTCTTCTGAAGATGCCAAAATAATATGTATAATTAGTTAGCTGGAAAGCAAAGTTTAATCTATGGAAAGTGAACTGTTAATGTGATTTCGTAGTGTAAACATTATACAGTGCTTAGATGGACTCATGGAGTTAATCAACATTGTTAAGCTTCCTATTTCTTAATATAGCAGCTTTCCACAATGACTGCAAGAGTGAGTAGCAATCAAGGCTTTGTTTCTTGTTTTGTTCTTTTTTATTTATTTTTTAAATTTATTTACACCTTCCCCCTACCATTCTTCATGACAGAGTGAGGAAAAATATTTTTAGGAAGATGTTATTTCATACTGGGTTGCTTCAGTAGAATAAATCAGGTTACTTCTTTTCACTCTATATACTTTGTAGAAGTGGCAGAAATCTAGCCAAAAAACATGAATGTCTTTGTTATTTTCTGTTAACTGATAAAGACCTAGTTTCTTAGAATAAAAAATAAAGACAATTTGACAGTTCTTCAAAATTTAGGAGACAACAGTTATGTTCATTGTCAAAACTTATGACATTACTGATAGGCCCAAATAACTATGCTAGTCTAAAACAATAAGAGCAAGACAAGACTTACTCGCTGCAAAACGCGCTTAAATGCACACATTTTAAGAAAAGATAATACTGTGCCTTTTTAATGTAAATGGCTTTTATGTACATTTTTATTTTATTATTGTCATTTTCAAACAGAACAGAATATCCTGAAGACACAGAAAATTATTTTTTCTTGCTTATTCTTATGTTCTAATTCAAGAAAAATATACCAGTGCCATTAGGCTTGTTTCAATTAGATGACTAGAGCTATTGACATGAGAACTAAGCAGAATTACAATTGTTGCATTCTTTCACTAAAAATCTACCTCTCCATTTTTCAATATTACTCACCTTGAACATAAAATGTACTCCAAATGTGACTTGCAGACAAACGTTCTCTCAAAGACTAGAACAACATTTTAGAAATTTTGGACTAATTTTTTTTTTTTAACTTCCATAGCTGAAAAATCGAAGTGCACTCTAGCATATTGAACTTACATTATATATTATATTTACACAGTTCATCATTTTTACAATCATTTTCATTTCTTGAAAATGTCAAATTTTAGCAAGAACATTGGTGTCATTTCAGACTAGATATTAGGAAGAAAGCTTTTATGTTGAGGGTGGTGAGGTACTGGAAAATGTTGCCCAGGGAGCTGGTGGAGGTCCCATCCCTGGAAACACTTAAGGTCAGGTTGGACTGGGCTCTGAACAACCTGATCCAGTTGAAGATGTCCCTGCTCCTTGCAGGGGGGTTGGACTGGATGATCTTTGTAGGTACCTTCCAAAGCAAGATATTCTATGATTCTGTGATTTCTTCTAAGAAATGCTTGTATAGAGATCTCATGTACGTGTAGACTTCTCACGCATTTAAAATTACTTCTATAGGCATAAAGACAAATTAATCAATATTCTCAATACACAGCTGCATGATTTTTGGCTTGAAGATGAACAAGGTGGGTTATGTCTATCCTATAATCTTCAATTTATTATACATTATTGTTTACTGAAATACACTTCTACTTTCTCTATATATGCATATATAGGGATATATAAAATGCAACAGTAAATTAAAACATCACTACTGCAACAGTATGAATATCAGTTCAGATCGTTTGGAAGCAGGAGTGTAATTTTGTGCAGATTTGCAACATGTGAAACTTATGAAACAGGCATACGTCTGCGTTTCATCTCTTGGAGAAGAGATATGTATTTACCCTTACAGTTTTTTATTGGACCTGATTAATTTCAGAATTTCTTCACTTGACACATACTACATCACTCCTTGGCACATAGCTGAAATTTAAAAAAAAATCCATTGTACATAAAGTTTTCATATGGAAAATAAGAAATTTCACTCCAGGATTTCCCCAGATAGGAGGAGAGAGCAGACTGGAAAAATCCACTGCCTTCCAATCCTGCCTGAATTCACTTACCCTGTTGTACCCAGCAGAAGCCTTCCCATCCTTATCTAGTGTAAAAGGAAACTAAAAAACTCTCAAGAATCATGAGATTCAGTGGCATGTTTCCAAGCCCAAGCCTTGCGTGCCTCTTTCTGCTGTTTCATTTAAATTTTTTGCCATGCTACTGGCTAGTCGTCATTTTTACCTATTCAGATCTTTCTCCTCTTCAGTTGCTTCTTCTTTCTTTTGCCTTCTTCTCTTATATTCATATGTCCTTTGTCTTCTCAACATTTTCTTCCCTCATTCTCCCTTGTCCTCTGGAGCGCCAGGTGTGCCTGGCCCTGTCCCTGAGCACTGCAACAAGCTGTTGTACAGGTCAGACTGTGCTCAGTCCGAGGCCCCTGTTTTGCAGCTGGGTAAATTATGTAGTAGACAACACCGTGAAGTCACTACCCACATCTTGCTTTGCAAGCCTTGAAAAACTGTCCACATTTGAGAAAATGAAATCTAGCACTGGGCCAAACACCAAAGCAAGGGCTTTTTTCAGACGTGTTCAGGCTTTTTCTTCTTCCTTAGCTTTTCCCTTCATCTTGAGTAGCTACCCCATCACCATCACCAGACAAAGAACTGTGTCTGCAACTACCTGGGTGAAGGGTCTCCTTTCCAGCCTTTGTCCTGGACAAGTCTTCTGCCCCTTACTACAAGATTTTACTTGCAAAGCCCTCTCTCCTGCAACACACAGTTGGAGATTCATGTGTGGATGATGCAGAGCACATGCCTGCACTTGACAGATCCCAAACAAGTCCCTCTACGTGCACATTTTTGCACTTTCTTCTCTGGAAGGCAGATCTTTGCCGCAGATAAAGGGAGGGACAAGCAATACTGGGAAATCTTCCTCTTTTCCACCTGTAAGCCCTCATCCATATCTGCTTGAAGAAGCTTTTTTTCACATTAAGAATTGTAAGAATTGTAAGAATATTTCTAAGCCAGCGTCTGATACATGTCAGGGGTTCATATGCTACCTGCTGAAAAACATATATGATCTACTCTGTGGGGTATTGTGGTACTGTGATTCATAGAATAGAAGCAGAGACAGACAGAAGTAACACCAGCACGACTTCCTAAAACTGACAGAAGTGATAACTGATGGCAGAATGGAAGGTTTTCGTATCACTCTTCTGCGGCAGGCAGAAGCTCATCTTTGTAAGACAGGTAGAAAGAAAACACAGCTTTTGCCCACATCATGCAGCAGCTCATGAGATCCCTTTCAAACCACTGATATATGGACAGCTTGCAGAGAGCACTGTGAACTAACACCAAGCCACTGTAATACACAGTGGGATATGAGCAGTTAGGCTATAATTGTTCCCCCCTCAGTGATTCACCTCATAAAGAAAAAGAAATGTATACAGTAGGTATATCCAAGAACATTATAGTTGCCACCAAAGTAGTGAACAGCTTTGAAAAACATCTGCATTTAAATCCTGAAAGAGTTATTAATTTGTCAGCAGGCAGCGCATGTGACAGAGTGAGATATGTCTGTGCTGAATTGCAATTTCTATTTGCATTCTGCTGAATACCAGTCTGACCTTGTCTACAGAATCTGCTCTACTGCATTGCGGTCACCGCGCCTGGAAATTCATTGAAGGAGTATTACTAAGAGGCTTCTGGGACTGTCAGCTTCACTACTGGCCTACCTCCAAGAAACATTTTTTTTTATTATCAGGAGGAGTCAGTAGGGGAAAAGAGAAATTACAATTAGTGGAGCTGCTGTTTCTTAGACTCAGCATGAAACATCAAGAGGGCATCATATCTAAAAGCACAGCTCATCTGCAACAGGGGCAACCATTACAACAAGTAAAAAATATATGAAGGAAAGAGGACAGGGGAACCAGTTCAAAGCTCCAATCAGCAGTGAGTCATGCTAGAGGACAACCTCCCCCAAGATTTTAATAGTTTTCAAGTACACACATGAACTTTCAAGTTCAGACAGAACTCTCAGTGAGTAGGAGACTGATTTCTAAGCTGTAAATTACATCAAGCCTGTCACACATTCTCAAAATAGATTGCACTAGAAATTCAAACTACCAACAGCCTGAATGAAACAGCTTTATAGAATGCAAAGACAGCTTAGTTTGAGGTTGGTTTCAATATCCAGAGGCAGATGTCAGCCCAAAAAAGCGCAAAATTTGGGTGTATGGTAGGGGGTCCCAAAGCTATCAACAGTGACTGCATTTTACTGAAAGGGAGAAAAAAGTTGACAGGCTGTACAAATAGAAAAATATAAGGTGGAAAACATGTATAACATCAAGTTATGAAGCATCCAGCTATGCACTTTCTGATGTATCAAGGGAGGAAATGGAAAACTGTGGGGATATGATAGGGTTGACAGCCTGAGCTGTGGAAACCGTGGATTGGATGGAGTTGTAGGGCTGGCTCTCTCAGTAGGTGGAACCGTGCTACGAAATTTAAATGAGTAGTGGTATAAATGCGGGTCTGGGAGGCCTTGTCACAGCAAATCAAGAACTCAGAGGCATGAACGCGCATCTCTTACAAACCACCGCATTTCATCTTATCACACAATCTCTCAGATTCTAAAATTTTTTTGACCAGCTTTAATCTCCATGCCTAACTTCAGTTCACCCTAATCAACATTCTCTTCCATAATTCCCCAGTTATTGCACTCTGTGATGTCTGATTAGAGGCTCACTTAGGTCAGTAGTTCTGCATCTCACTAATACATTTTTGTTATTTCAGCCTATGGGATTTATTTAGTTCTCCTTTATAGCATTGACTCTGCAAAAATCCAAAATACAATCTGGCTGACAGCTCAAACCCTTCACTGAGTAGATAATATTCATGCACAAAAGGTTTTTAACCAATAGGTGAATAACATTCAATTTTATCCTGCATGCAGAATAAGGTTCATGGAAACTATCCATGACCAAAATAAAATACTCATGTTATAAAATTATAAAGGTTTTTTTTTCACTTCATATACAGAACAGAATAAAGACAAAAGGAAAGTTACATTAATATTTATTTTAATTGGTCAAAGAAACTATAAATTACTAATAATAACTTCATCAGCTGTAGCAATCTCTGATATATTTCCTCAACCAAGATTCTGAACAAGTTCTAAACAAAGGCTGAAGTACTGTGGTGAGAAATATCACACAAATATGTGTCCCTTTCTTTTTGTCATAATGCACCCTGTTCTAATGATTCATACATTACATTGTACAATACCACTGTAGATATCTAGTCCAAAAAAATGTAAGAGTAGATGTCAAGGTGAGTCTATTCCACATTTATGCTAGAGTTGATCTGCTTCCCCTAATACATGATTTTAGTATATAATCAGATGAGAACACACGAAAAATTTAAGTGTTTTGAAAAATTATTCTTTTTATCTTGTCATAGTTTGAGTGCTTACAGCAGTAATGTGAAGCAAAATAAGCCTTCTTTTAAAAGTACTGGTTACACAGAGATATTACTATATTTTAGTTTAAGGATTAAAGACATTTTATTCTCCACTGCACTAGTTACCATTTGTACAAGCAGGGGCTGCAGAGATGTTAATCAGAAGTTTAAGGGTTACTATAATGCTGCTTCTGCATGCTGCTGGCATTTCAATGGGTGTCTTCTCTTTTGAGTAATAAGATTGCTTTTGCCATATTTCAAAGAGCTGCAAATTCCTATACCTAAATCACACAATTTTTCATGTAACAACTTGGAGAAAGAATTTGTTAAAAGGTAGACTTTACATCCTGAGCCTAAGAGGTTGTCTTCTGAGGCTTTTTCTGTCTCTGCTCTCTATACTCATAGTAGGCATAAATAGGCACCTATGTTAATTTTTTTCCCACTCTTGTCTAAAAATTGCAATAAGAAAGTAATTTTGGACACTGCATTCCTAACTCTTTAAAACTGTGTTAATTCAGTGAGTCCCAGAATCAGGAGCAGAGTTCACTACAGTATCTGGCATCTTAGAAGACAAATTAATTGTGAGTTGATAATATTCTTTCCCATTTGTGTTATCAATTAACTCAGATATCAATACAGTCTGTTCCAGCATATTTTAAGTTTAAAAGTTTTGAAAAAACAAACAAACCATCAAAAACCCACCAAAAAAAACCAACCCAAAAAAAAAAAAAGGCACCAGATCCTGTCAGTGTCATTTGACAGTAGTTCATTCCTCCTTGTGTCTGCACGATTCCAGGTATGTTAAATAATTTGTTCTCACACCATCATGCTATACCTACAGGCGCTAAATTTCAGTGTGGTAAAAAAAAAAAACAAGCATGCAAAAACCAAAAAAACTTCAAAGGGATCCAGTTCACCCAAGGAAGGTGGGAAGGTGTTGCAGTGGGGTTAGCCTGCAACCTTCCCTGTAAAACAGCTTTGGCCTGTGGAAAGAATCAGGAACAAAAATCTTGATAGATGTTCATAAATGCTCTTTATTTTCTCACAGCCTCATAACTGGGCCTGGCACAGACTGACTACAACAACTGCCCCAGAATCATGTGAACACTCCCTTAAGTACAGGATTCTCTGGGCAGAATTACATTTGAAAAGACCAGTGAGGAACAGGATTTAGACACAAGAGCATCAGGGAGCTTGGAAACCCCGTGTAACCCGACCATGCTTCCACTCCCAAGGCCCATCCCCCCCCAGGGGCACCTCCACAGGAAGGTGCAGAGAAAATAAAAATACAAGTATTTTATACAGCATCTGAAATATTTGCAACATTTTATGTTTCTGCCATATCACAGCTGTTCCTGTATAGGCTAATGTACAATTTTTCTGGAGGAGGATTGTCAAGGCTGACTGGGTTAACCTTGAAGCATTGTTCCCTTAGGTTATAAATTTCTGCAAATCCAAAGCATGAAGCTGTTTGAAAGAAAGGGAGAAAAATCCCACAACTGTAAGCTGTGTTGGTAGCCAGGGAGACTGCTGTTTGATACTATCCTTGAACAAACCAGACAGACAGAAATAGGATGGAGACAGAGAGCATAGGCTGGAGAATTGGACACAAAGAAACCTAATGAAGTTCAACAGTCAAGTGCAGGGCCCTGCACCTGGGGAGGAATAACCCCAAGTACCAGCACAGGCTGGGGGCTGACCTACTGCAGAGCAGCTCTTTGGAGAAGGATCTGGAGGTCTTGGTGGATGACAAGTCAGCCATGAGCCATCAGTGCCCTTGTGGCCAGGAGGGCCAATGGTATCCTGGCTTGCACTGGGAAGAGTGTGGCCAGCAGCTGGACGGGGGTGATCCTGCCCCTCTGCTCAGCCCTGGTGAGGCCACATCTGGAGTGCTGTGTCCAGTTCTGGGCCCCTCAGCACAAGAAAGACAAGGAGTTACTGGAGGGGATCCAGAGGAGGCCACAAAGCTGAGTTGGGGTCTGGAGCATCAATTATGAAAAGAAACTGAGGGAGCTTGGCCTATTTAGACTGGAGAAGAGAAGACTAAGAGAGGACCCTATTAATGCATACAAGTATCTCAAAAGGTGGCACCAAGAGAATGTTTCCAGACCCTTTTTGGTGATGCCCAGCCACAGGATAAGGAGCAATGGCCATAAATTAAAAATACAAGAAGTTCCATCTCAACATGAGGAAGAACTGCTTTATACTGAGGGTGGCAAAACACTGGAACAGGCTGCCCAGGGAGGTTGTGGAGTCTCCCTCTCTGGAGACATTCAAAACGCACCTGGATACATTCCTGTGTAACCCACTCTAGGTGACTTTGGGGTTTGGACAAGATAATCCCCAGAAGTCCCTTCCAATCTTAGCAATTCTCTGACTGTATGAAATACAGCCTCGAACTACACAGCTCCATTAGAGTCTTGACAGTTAAGTCATACATTTTGCATTAATAATCCTCAGGTGTCAAAGCCAATGTCGATTAATGCTACTCTTATGATTCACAGTCTTAAATGGGAAACAAACCAACGTAAAAAGGAAAGGGGTCTCCAAAAATCAGAAGTCAGAGACATATATTAAAAAAAATCTCTACTCAAAAAGGACTTTGTAATCACCCAAGAGAAGAGGACACTGAAGCAAGAACAGCACTTATCTGACACCTTCCCAGTTTTTCTGTAACTCCATGAGAAATACAGGAGCAGCCTGGAGGGTATGACATCTCAGGAGTGATTTTGCTCTTTTCAAGCTAAATACAAATGAATCTACTCAATTCCTCTTAAGCCACGTAAAAGTGTTTAACCTGCTCATTAGTAGGTTTACTGAGTAAGTTGCAGTAGAACTAACCTCTGGAGGACTACACTGATATAATGGGGCTTTTAGCTGGTCATTTCTTTGCAATTTGCGGGAGTGAGAGGGTCTGTGGAGTGTGCACAAATTCTACTGTACAAAAGATTTATGTCTATCAGAGACCAAAGGAAATCTGCTGTCTGCTATGCCAGATAACTTCTGGCAAGTCTACTTACAAACCGCTATTTTCTCATTTATTTCCCCCTACATTGTGTTACTGTTTGCCACCTATTTTTTCTGATCAAAAGAACAAGGCAAAATTACAAATCACAAGCTCAAGCTCAGAGTATTTACTTACCTCCTCTCCTCATATCACCTGAGGAATTCCCAGTTTGTGTATCAGAACAACTGAATCGCCCTCTCTGGGGAGAATTCCATATTGAATTGTCTGTTGAGGTCCATTTTCATGTTTCTTCTTCCCTGAGTACCAACCAGTAGCACCTATGAGCAAAAGTTTTAGTCCACAGCATATTGCAGTCCACCATATTTCTACTTTTAAGCATGCCAGAAGTAAAGCCGGCATTAAATAACTAAAGCCAGGTTTTACACACAGACATAAAAACCTGAAAATTGGTATTTGGCTAAGGACTGTAATAAGGATTGTCCTTCAGAGACAGTTAATTTTGTCTTTGATCAGCTCCCTGTACATAAACTCTTATTCCAAATGTGTTCATTACACTTCAAAAAATGGATTAACTTAATTCAAAAAAAAAAGGATATAACAAAGAAAGGATCCTGCAACAAGGTAGACAGACAATAATCTTGAAAAATGAAGAGGGAGAAAAAAGGAACAGAATTGAGTGGGATCCAAAAGCAAGTTAAAAATAGATCAGACAGGCTTTTCCACAGAAATGGCAAGAGACAGGTGGAAAAAGATAAATGTAAAGTGAATGAGGAATATTATTGCTTCAGCAAAGAGGATAACATCTGTGATTTCCTAGAAAAGTGACTTGATTTAGACAAAGGATTAAGTGCAAAAGAGAGAAACAAGTCACAAGATAGTGACATGAGGATGGCAGTAACAGAACTTGCTTCTTACCAAAAGCCCTATTTCCTCAGCTGTGGGGGGTTGTGCAGTCATCCTGACAGAGAAGTATGTTTGAGGAATAAAGAAACTTTTTACCGAAAACAGTGCAGTCAGGATTTGGCTGTTCTGACTTTTGCCATCAAGACTTTAATTAGGTTTTCCACAGATGACTGGCAGCTGATGTGGGTGGTTGTTAGAAAGCTGTACTCTGCAGAAGGGCATTTGCAGTGTACTTTCAATGTGAAATGTCACAGAACACTAAATACTCTCCCAAATCAGGTTCCAGACTCTTCAGTTGAGTATTCCAAGAAACTGCAATAATTTTAATTTAACATCCTAGTAAATTGGGAAGGGTAAAAATTAGATGTCACCTCACAAAGTGAGGTGCTTCAAATTTAGATTTGTTGATATTTCTGAAGCATTGGTTACTGTTAGAATTAGTGCCATTGAAAAACCAACTAAAATTTCAGTCTTTGAAGAAAAATTTATAAATACTACACTGCAAAAAAACTTTAAAATAGGAGGGAAAATCCTCTATATAACTTACCCAATACACTGTAACTGTCCATAAAGATGAAGAGGAGTAGTAACTAACAGTACAGAATTAGACTTCAAGGATTTTTTCAGCACATTTAGTCTTCAGGAGCAGATTCCAGATGTACAGATCATCAATTAAAAGAGATTTCTAATCTCACTCTCATTTACACAAACTTGTTTAAAAGGTGCATTCAGTTATATCATTCTCTCTACATCCCTGCAAGAAAAAAAAAACTTTTCATTCCTACCATCCCCTTATTTATCATTACCCAGGTTATTATCATTACCTACCACTAATATATAATTTCTTATTCTTTGCTTTTCTTCACTAGAAATTGCATTTAATTCCTTTTCATTTTTCAACAGTCACAATTGCATATTAAGAGTACAATTATCCTAAAAGCTCCACCAAACTGAAATTATTTGTCATTTAAAAGACTGTAAAAGCTACAAAACATACAAGGGTGAAGTCCAGTTGTCATTCTCATTCCAAGCACATAAATGACCAATAGTTTGTAGCTGTAGGAAAACCCATTAAAGTTACTCCAATAATTTTTTCAACCTGGTAATGATCATAACAACACCATTTCTCAGAGGCAACAAGAATTAAGGCACACCATCAGCAGAGCTCGCTTTGGCTGACTTGGCATGGCCACTAGTAATTAAAGTATAATGCCGTAAGTCCTAGGTATCACTCAGCCACCAAATTTCTGTTCCACAGTAAAACTCTGTTTTAGCCACTAGATTGTTATTTAGCAACCTTAGGAAAAAAGAGTGCAAAAAGCAGAAATTCAATTAAAAGTATCTGTGTTATTAAGGAAGCAGGCTGACACTTTTCCCCATATTAATTGTTATAGTTCTGCATGTACAGTTCAGTCATACATTGATTATGTCATAACAATTTTATCTCACCAAGAAATACACACAAAAATTCACTCTAAGCCCGTAACTTCTTTCCCTGTGCCCTGGTTTCAGCTGGGATAATTTTCTTCCTAGTAGGTGGTACAGTGCTGTGTTTTGTATTTGATGTGAGAATAATGTTGATAACATACAGATGCTTCAGTGGTTGCTGAGCAGTGTTTACCTAAGTCAAGGATTTTCAGTTTCCTGTGTTGTGCCAGCAAGCAGGTGCACAAGATGCCAGGAGGGAGCATGGCCAGAACAGCTGACCCAAACTGGCCAAAGGGATATTCCACACCACAGAACATCATTCCCAGTGTATAAACTGGGGTGTTGGCCAAGAGGGATCAATCACTACTTATGGGCAGGCCGGGTATGGGTCAGTTGGTGGTGAGCAGTGGTTTTGTGCATCATTTGTCTTTTGGGGGTTTTATTACTCCCTCTTTTTGTTTTCTCTCTTTGCATTGCAATTAAATTATTGCTGTTGCTGTTGTTATTAGTAGTATTTCTTTTATTGCAATCATTACACTGTTTTTATCTCAACGCTGGGGTGTTACCCGGTTCTGATTTGATTCTACTCCATGTACCACTCTCCAGGGGGCAGGGGAGTGAGCAAATGTCTGCGTAGTACTCAGTTGCTGGCTAGGGTTAAACCATGACACCCTGGCTGTTAATCTGAATCTTAAAAGAGAAAAGTAGTAACTTTCTCACTTAAGAGGAGAACTGCTTTCATCATCAGCTAGTGACTAGATGGCTTAAACATTTGGCAGACATTGCACAGACACTTAAAAATGGTTAAGTGCATTTCTAAATGCATGAAATGAAAATGCAAAAAGTTCAGTGTTTGAAGCAGAAATATGATCAGGGCAGAGATGAGTAACTGGCCGTGGAAAAGTTTAACAAGTATTGTGAAAGGACAATTCATGTATTATACTTCCCTTTTATATAAAATAAACAGCTCGGGAAAGCAAGAGTATCTTAGAGGACACACTTGCATAATAAACTTTGATTTTAAAAAAATTCTCCTCTAAAAATTAAGGATTTAAACCATTTAGAAGCTGTTAAAAATATCTCTTCCTTACTGTAAACTGCTTGTGCCACTTTGAAACCACTGGCTGAGATCCATGTTACATGGAGGATCCATAAAACAGTTCAAAAAGAGACATAAAAACATTCATAAATTGTTAGGACTGCCAAAACACTGGGTTGCCTACATACTAGCTAATCTAGCTTGATGCTCACTGGTCACCACCACAGACATACACCCGCACAAAACGCACATGTCCTCTTCTCTCCCTTCTAGTTGCACAGACCCATGGGCTCTAAAAGCTATGGAGAACTCATACCATCCCATAGGAAAAAGGTGTTGGAGAAGGAGCAGTACAGAGAAACCTTTATGCACTGAATGTGACCCCCACTGAAGAGGCAGAGGCAAAAAGAAGGAATTTTTATCCTTATAAACTCTCTACTAATATTTCAGATTAAATTTGTGGAACTTGCTAGCTATAAGCTATTCCATTTTTGTCATAAAACCCTGAGTCAGCACTACAGGATCAAAGCCCACTTTTCAGGCCTTGGGTGCCAAAGGGATATCACTGAAGTAACCGCTTGATTGTAAAGAAAGTTTTTTTGAAGAAATTCTTGGTTTAAAATAGTTTATTAAATTGATAATTTCCCTTTTCTAATTATAAACTGATTATTCATTAACCCTTTGATATCACACAAAAACAAAGAATTAAATAAGCAAATTAAAACACTGGGTTATACGAAAATGTCCTATTGTTCTTCACTGCAACTGAGTACTTATCCACAGGGTTTTTTCCACCAAAGGCCTAAAAATTAGTTGCAACCACATGTATCTTAAGTAGAGGAGATAATGATTCTTGCACATTGCATTATACAGACATATTTACAGATTAGATGCATTTTTATTTTTTCTGAATTTATATGATCAGTGTTTTTAAACCCATAGAAAATACCTTTTTTTGCATACAATAGGACTGGACTGTGCATGTATTGAACTTTGAAATATTAAAACTTACAAGATAGTAATCTATTATTTTTTCCTATTACTCTATTAAATAGCAACCCGAAGTTAGACTAATTGTGCAGAAAAGCCTCCTCCTATTTTCAAACAATCATAAAATGCTGTTATTAAGTAGATGTGAAGAACCATAAAGCTCTAGATTCAGGGAGTCTTGCTTTCTTTTTGACCAGGGAAATTCCTTTCATTTTTCCTTTCTCTGCTATTTCTGTATATCAAAGAGAATTTTAATAAAACCCTGTTGTTCTGTTGGAAGTTAAAGAGCTCTGTGTTGATGTACACAGTGCCTGGACAGCTTGCAGCTGACTGCCTAGAATTAGATCTTATGCAATGTAAGAGTAAAATGACATTTTTACAATGTAAAACTAAGTGAGACAATTAGCAGATAATAAAGGTTTTCCACACTTTTTATCTCAGCAGGCCCAGTCAGTAATGATCACTAATAAATCTCTTTCACTGTCAATGCTTGTAAGAAGTCTTCTTCATCATTTCTTTTTTTTGCGAAACAATTACCAATTTCCCCTACCCACTACACAGTTTGAAATGTAGTTGAGGACACCATCCCTAGGAATCTCATTTACAAAGTGCTTAAAAAAATCATCTGAGATCAAATACTGTTAGGAATACAATTGAGGTAGCAGCAATTCAGCTTTCTTCCTTGCCGGAGAAAGCCATTTCAGAGCTAGAAAAATAAGTTTCCCATATAGTTTCCTTTTCAAAGTGAGGTTAATATACCAGGGGAAAAAAATCTTAAAAGAAGAAAAGAGAATGACATTTTCAAAGAATGGTTCCAAAAAAGAATGACCCCAAATTAAAAAAAAAAAAAAAAAAAAAANAAAAAAAAAAGCCCAAAAGTTTTCAAACCAAACTAGTTTCAGCAGCTGTAATGTCTTTAATCTTCTTCTATGAAATGACATTAACTTATGATACTGGATGCTCAAGAAAAAGATAATACATTCACCTGAAATGTACTTCAGCACTCATAACAGAGGTATCACCCATAAATGTATCAATTATAAGAAGATATTACTATAAGCATTTGTCACAATTTCTCATAATTTTTAATTTGAAACTACTGTTAGCCATTCAAATTCATTGCATCAATTCATCTCTTAACTTCTATTAAAATACATCACACATCAGACACAGCCAGCTATCATTATAGAATTATGTAAAACACAAATAAACACAGTAATAAAAAGGAAAAGTCTTATGAGCTGGTATATTTAGGAAATAGAGAAGCAATATTATTTTTTTCAGTCAGCGGTAACATAACAACAAATGAAACTCAGATAAAACTGACCAGAGACACAGATGCAGGACCAGAACCAGAAGTATTTATGCATGGAAACGTGAACATGTCTCCTTCAGTCTTAACAGAACCTGCATCTCTAGGTTGCCAGAGCACTGAGGAAAACACCTCCAACTCTGATTTTCAGATGATTGGTTAAAGAATGAGGGCATTCAGGAAGCAACTGTTTCAAAGGCACCCGGTAGCTCCCTCCCTCACAGACATTTCCAGAACCAAATTTCTAACTAAAACATTATTAGTGGACGCAGTATTACAAGGCAGTCTTAACATTAACATGATAATAATTCTTAGAAAAGGACAGTAGCTTCTCCTCTAGGAAGCCTCAGGCTACTTTTTCACCTCCCTAAATCCTGCACTGTTAGAAGGAAATCAGATGTGGAAAATTATCAGTGTCGAATTTCCTAAGAATATTGGCTTCATCATAAGAGGGATTAGCACCTGAATGTTCTTTGTCTAAAATTTTATTTGTTTGCAACTGTAGTTATGGAGAGAAAAACTGAAAGGTCAAAATGGCTATAACTAAGGAAGTTATTATTTCCAGTCAGCTCCTCATAACAGACTGGGTTGACCTTTCCCAACAAATGTGCTGTTAGGTTTATCTCATTGTAGGTCATGGATTTAATAATTTATAAGTAGGTACTTGGTCATTTACAGTGTCACAGGTGAAGAAAAAATGTGCTGCAGACAGTGAAACTAAAATCAGCAGCAATATCCAGCATCTTCAGTATGACAGAAATGCCCTAACCACGGGCTTGTTCTTTGATCTCTGATGTATGATCACTGATCTCCTCTTTGGTGATAAAGACTGATTTATCTGTGGAAATTCTCCCTCCCACATCCACAAAAATAAAAGTCTCCTTCTCAGGTACAATAAAGCATTTAAGGAAGCATTTGGGAATAACTTAGAGACGCCAGTTGGTGAATTTGATCTGTGTAGTTAACTACATTCTTACATAGACTACTAATGAAGTTCGGTGCAGAATCTCATAATGTATTGGTCACAGCTCAAATATGGTATTATTAAGACAGGTGTCAGTCTTCAGTTGCTTGCAGTTTTGTCAAACTTGCACATCCTGATGAACTTTAAAAACACATACTCCAAAATTTCTGTCTGTATCAGATAGATTTTAGCACATTACCTGTCCCTCTCAACAATGCACTGCTGAAGCCAAAATAACACATACAAAGCTTCCATAAGAAACAGAAAGTGCTAAACCTTTGTGAAAAGTTCAGGGGAGTCAGCGAGGATGAATACAGAAGGAATATCCATGAGTCTAAAGGTGATGGGGATGAGGGAAAATGGGGTTTCCATTGTGAGTTAAGCGAACTGTAAATTCGTGGGACAAGAAAATAGATAAGAGGAGAAATACAACTTACCAGGCCCTCCTGAGTGGCAGCCTCCTCTTCAATCTCAGCACTTCGCTTGTGCCAAAATCTTTAGTGAAACCTACCAGTTGTTCCACTCCGTGGGAACTTTGATACTACTTACATTTATTAAAACATTTCTGAAGACATTTTAGCTGTATTTGAGGGGGAAAAAAAAAAAAAGAGAGAAATTAGAAGAAAAAACAAATCTTGATTCTTCTGATTCTTCACCCAGTATAAGATACCATGTGATGACATCATCAGACTTGAGAATTTGAGTGATTCCTAGACAAAGATCCTGGGTATTTGTCAAAAAATATGTTCTGTCACTGTATATTGTGAAGCAGTGATAGACAAAAATTCACTATGATTTTTTAATAACACTGACATTCCTACAAATCTTTGCAAAGTTCAAAAAGAAAAATTATTTTCATTAACATCATAAAATTATACAATTATAATTCCATGATTCAAGCTGACAAGATTAATAAAAATGTCAAGGAGTTACTGCTGTACCAGTACCCTTACCCTGGCTGCTCAGTTTTTCTTTTTTGTGTTTTATTCTTCTTCCAGCACTCTATTCTCAGAAGCTGCACTGTGCTGTTACCACGGAAAATACAACTGTTTTCAGCACTTTATTTACCTACCCACTCCTTTTATTAGTTTAAGTCTACCGAGATGTGACCTCAACCTCACATTCTTAACAGTGTAAAATCTACTTTGTGAATGTGGCTACTTTAGTTCATTTTCTTGACCATCTCTTTTCCATCAAAGGTAGGTGAAGATGAGAATTTGTTGTTGGAGTTCAAATTTTTGAAGTTGACTGACTGAAGATAAAGCTAGCAGAAATCATTGCGTAAGTGATAGAGTCTGTATAGACCTTTTTCAGCTATGACAGGACTTACTGAGAACCAAAGTTTAAAAGCTGGCAGTTATACAGAGTTATACAACAGTAGCACCTGAAGATGTTCATGATATCTCAAAATAAAATGTGTACTCTTCTGTGCATAGACATAACAGCCACTCTGCCAAGTGTAGCCTTATTCTTCTTTCATTATGCAACAGTACATTCTGTATTTCAGAAACAGCAGAATATTTTTTGAAGTTAGTTTCTGCTTTTAGTAACCTTAGAAGGACTCTTTTGTGATTCATCATTGTCTTGGTTAAATATTGTAATGATTACAAAATCACTATGAAAAGTATCCCACTGGAGATTAAGATACTCTATTGCAATATTTTTAAACTAAACTGATATTTCCATACCAGGTAAAACTGCATTTCTAAAGTGTAGCTGACAAGATTAGTGCACTATCTCTGCATCTTGTTTACAGCATAAAAGTTGACTACCCACAGAAATAAATAATATCTTTCATCTCTGTCTCTACAAAAATTTAAATGTCTGGAAAAAGCATTTTTAAAGTGATTTGCTGTCAGAGAC
The DNA here is from genome assembly GCA_013397175.1 of Platysteira castanea. Lineage (NCBI taxonomy): Eukaryota > Metazoa > Chordata > Aves > Passeriformes > Platysteira > Platysteira castanea. The sequence goes on from VYXC01004633.1 coordinate 25,374, forward strand.
CAGCATTTCAATCCTTGAAAGTAAAGGTTGGGGATTTGACCAAAAATCAAAGGAATTAATTTAAATTGTTAAGATTTTTGAGGTAGGAGGTTGTTATTTGTTTTTCCAAGCTAATAAAAATAAATTATTATGAACAAACATTAGGCAATTAGCATATGCTAAAAAGATTTACAATGTCTTCATAACTAATGCATATCCTAATGTTACACAGAGGGAATATGAGAAACTCCTTCATACATATTTATCCTGAAGACCAAAATTTGTTTAATGCATTTCATGGCACAATATGCTATTCTCAATATCTTATCCAAAAACTAGTAAGAACAGAAATTTCTAAATCTGCATCACTGAATACTACATACACTCAGATCATGCAAATAGGTGACTTCATTTCTTATTCATATTCACATCCTATATTCTGTCTTCAGTAATAATAAGGCCTAAAGACAAGCAATAATAAAAAGTTCCAGACTGATGCTTCATGAAGCACATCAGTAAGGCAGGTTAAAAGCATAACAAACTTAACCGTGGTGTAATGGTGTAACTCCTTAAGAATATGCCTCATACTCACTTATCTGAAGAAGGTTTCAGTTGCACTTGTAGAGAGCTGCTTGCAATTAACCCATGAAATAATGATGCACTTAAGAGCATGACCAAGAGGCACCAGGTTCAATACTCAAAATGTCTGAGAAACTTCATATATAAGACAGATGTGAGACTCTTCCCTTCTTCCCAAGATTTCTTGTAAGTGAAAGCTCTTTGTGGAAGTTCTGTGCCACATCAGTCAAGACAAGAGTATCTTACAAAACTTTGATGTGCTCTGCAAGCTGTATATATGTAGTCATGTATGTAAATTTAAACAGGCAGTGTTTGAGACAAACAAACTGGACTACAGCTTGAAGCAAAGGAATGCCAGAGTATTACCATATGTGTAATTTTGGCTATCAGTTGTGAAGATTAATTTATATGCCTCTGCCTTTTTTCTCTTCCTTTGTGCGCATTCCTCACTGTAAATGTCAGCGAAAGGTATCAAGCCTTTTGTTTCACTGAAGCAAAGATACCTCTCCTTGGACTACTGAGAAGGAAAATGACAACTGCTGTGAGTCAGTTTACCTCTTTGACACATGAAAAAAAAGGGTTTAGAAGCAGTTCACACAGCTCCAGGGCCTGTTTCAAGCTTTTCTAACTTTACTCTAATAACAAGGTCAGAATTGTATTTTTCATTCCACAAATCCCATTCCCAGCCTGAATGAACACTGAAGGGTTTTATATGCTGCAGTATCACCATGATTTATCCACCAGAGACTTCTTTCCTCACTTATCTGGACTCAACCTGGCAACATGACTAAGCACTCTCTTTACAAATTTGCATAAATATGCAAGGCTTTTTGTCTCCAGGGTTTGTGGTGAGTGTCCATGAAGGCACTGAGGCTCTTGACAGCCAAGGTCTGATGATTTAGTCAGGTTTGAAGTAACCACCCCCATCCTAGAGACTGAGGATGTACAGCAGAGCTCCAGGTGATGCTTGTCTGCTGCCATTCTGGCTTGCGGATCAGTTTGTGATACAGTGCTAAAGCAAACTAGAGATTGCTCTAGCACTGTATCACAAGAGTAGTATATTCTGAATGGCAAAGGTTTGTAGAAATTATACCTGTTGAAATGATGGCATGACCAGGGACAAAGGTAATAGTTATTGTGTTCATTTTTCACAGGACATAGAGTCTGAAACTTGCAGATTTTGACTTTACCCCAAAGTGGGTAAAACTAGCTTGCTGTACTTTATGAGACTCATGAGCAGCTTTTCATTTGGGGTTAATAGAGGATACGAAGAAAGGAGATAATGTTAAGTTTATACACAGGAATTATTGCGAGAAGTTTTGAAAATTAAGTAAAATTATCCAGCTATGAAATTTTGGTTTGGTAGTTTGACTAGAATACTCCCTTTCCACTGACAAGGTAGACTGAGATATGAAAGAAATGTTGAACCTCTAACTGGGATGATACAAGCACAAATAAGGTCCCAATGCTGCTGTTGAAAGGAAATACCAAAGCCATGTAAACAGTGATTTGAAGACTCCCAAGACTTGAATCAAAATTGAAACAAGGTCAGATATGATATTATGTTGGGTCCATTTTTCAGAAATGAGCTCAGAAGTATGCAAATAAATCTAAAAACAAATAAAATTTAAAAACCCAGACATTAATTTGAAGAGCAGAGAACTACTAGTAGATTTATTTTGCATTATTATCAAAAGATCCACTCTCCCTTTTATAATTATATTCCTAAAACTAAAAAGACATTGCTGTCATAGTCCCAGAATCACAGAATGGGTCAGATTGGAAGGGACCACAGTGGGTCATCTGGTCCAACCTCTCTGCTCAAACAGGGTCGTCTTGGAGCACTGCACAGGATTGGATCCAGACAGTTCTTGAATATCTCCAGTGAGGGAGACTCCACAACCTCTCTGGGCAATCTGTTCCAGTGCTCAGGTGCCTGCACAGTAAAGTAGTTCTTCTTCATATTCAAGTGGAACTTCCTGTGAATCAGTTTCTGCCCATTCCCTCTTTGCTTATTGTTCGGCACTTGCTGAGAAGAGCCTGGCTGCATCCTCTTGACACCATCCTTTCAAATATTTATATGACTCTCAGTCATCTTTTCTTGAGTTTGAACCTTTCCAGCTTGTCTTCTTAAAAGAGATCCTCCAGTTCCTTAACCATCTTTGTCACCCTCTGCGGAATATTCAACTTTTGCATGGCTAAGAACAGGAACTAGCAAGGGAGAGCAGAGGGACAAACCTTACAGGGTGAATTCTGCCTCAAAACTTCTTAGCCTTGAGAGTGGATGATCAATAACGACCTAACAACAGCAGCTGATATCAAATTACTCTTCATTCATTAGAATAATTTACTCATTTTGGTGACAATCAAGAAAATACAACATACATGGATTTTCACTGGGTGTTCATTGGGAGAGAAAAGTGATATTACAAAAAAATGAGTTGCACAATTTCCAGATGTCTTTTTTTTCTTTCTTTTCATTGTTTACATACTAATTTCTTATTTCCTGTTCTGGACAACCTACCAATTTTCTTCCCAGGAAGTTACATCAGTAATTTCTTTTAAGTACTAAAACTCTCACAAATGCTGGACTCACATCTTTCATTCCCTGAAGAATTTTATGTCCCACTTTAAATTTATACTTCCAACCCAACAGCACTGCTTACTTATGACCAGAAATGCATTTACTTATTTTCCATTAAATAAAGGTCCTGTATAGCCAGGTAAGAGAAGAGGGGGGACCAGGTGAAAGAAATATAGGAAAAACACTTGGAGGGCAGGCAGCTGCTAATTATTAAGAGCAGTACCATATAGAGTAATAGATGTGCATATATTCCTTTTCTAAGTAACATGGATGCCATGAAAGACAAAGTTGCTGGAACCTTCATAGCCAGCAGGATACAGGCCAAGCACCTTTTTATGTATCAGCCAGCACATTCATTTATAGCAAGTTTGACACTGCACTGTTTGAATAGGCTCTTATGTCACAGATAAATATTCCATGTTTGTAATATGAGCTAGCCTATAAAGAGAGACTTATTTCCTCTTTCAGTGAAAAATGGGTAACTAAAGCCCATTATTCACCACCTAAATGGCCACCAGCCAGTGACTAACAGCTAGCCTATTTGATCATGGAGTTGTAGCTTACTGATACGAAGTCATATTTCATGGCAGCTCTTGACTGAGAAAGAGAAAGAAAATGCAGAGCTCACAAGAGGGCTTTTGACAGTTGCTGCCATGAAATGTTTTCATTTGTCACTGTGACAGTGAACAACAAGATACTGACTGAAAGAGAGGGCATGAGGACACAGCTGTCGTCAGCTAACTTTCACTGAGCCTTGACACACAGACACATAAACACGCTTGGGTTACTTAAATTTTCCTGATTTTGCTCAATAACCTTATTAACCACTTGAGTTTTAGGCAAAATATACAACTAACTGTGTGTTATTGATGCTGCAGTCATGCACAACAACAATTGATGCAGTCCAAATGTCATCAAAAACTCTAAATCTTAAGCATTGGGGGCTTTAATGACAACTTTTATTATGACTTCTGGCTTAATTATTTCCCATGATCAGCAAAGTTTTCCACACTCTTTCCCTGGGTTTTTTTGTACTATTCAGAGACATCTCAAAAGCTGCTGGTTTGTTTTTAGGTTTTTTTAATCTAAAAAAGAAGAAATTAATTTTGCATTTCTAAAGAAACATCTTTCTCATTCAAGTTCAACAGTTCTTTTTTCCTACACTTGAAGTAATTCCTAACACAATTTACTGTCCAGATAATGCTAAATTCAATGAAATAATCAAGAAAGCGGTAACCTTAACCAGATATAAAACGTCTATGAACCTAAACATGAAGAAAACAGGCCTATAAACTCTTGAATATCCTTAGCATCATGCCAACAGCAGCACAATATTTAAAAGTTGTCTTACATGTTCCTTCCATTACACTTTGCATTAGGCAAAACATAAAGCTAACCCTTATATTTCAGCAACATTTCCCACACAAAAAATCATTTAAGGTAATAATAGTCAAGTTTAAATTCAGGAAAAAAAACCCAAAGCAATTGATGAGCCATTCTTGTCCTGTAAAATTGCAAAAGTTAATTTAATTTCCATAAGGACAAAAGCCAGTGTCTGATGTCATTTAGTTTAGCCTTATTTCGAAAATATCTTTTACCTTCATTAACCTACTGCTAAGAACAAGCCCTTGCCTATCTCCTTATTTTTTGCTTTTCTTTTAAAAAATTTTCCCTCAGTAGGATATGATCCTGTTCTAAAATAGTGATCATACCTTAAAAACATCCATTGTTACATCACTAGTCTTCTTAAAAGTTTAGAAACAATGTTATTTGTTTTCCTGAAATACATTCAAAAATGTCATACATAAGCCTGTTAACAGAGGCCTAGGAGAGGCCTATACAGAGTCATAGAGGAGAAAATCAATTGAGGTGGTGATGATGTCATGAAAGGGAAAGGAATAAGACTAATGAGCAGATCTGAAACATGCAATTAGAGCTTTGTTTACAGAATTTGAGGGAATTTCAGTTCTAACAGCTTAAATTAAAAGGAAATTGTCACTAACCTTTATGATTGTAAAGCTACATGAACATCTGAGCCAATTACGTATGCCCAAACATGCCTAGGATTAATATTTGCCCTAATCTACAGTATGTGTTTGCGTTGGTTTAACACAGCCTGGTTTTTGGTGGGGGTGGGAGAAAAGCTGCTCAAAACTTCTGTCCAGCACAGAGCCAATCGTTGAAGGCTCTGACGATGGGCAGATTCCTAGCCCAACTGGAGAAGCTGGTAATGCCTCTGTGATGACATATTTAAGAAAGGAAAAACCGCAGCAAATTGTCTTTCTTCTCCCGAGGGGTGATGAGGCAGCCGCCGGGGCTGATCCCGGCATGGGCACCGGAGCCCATCCCAGCACGGCCGGGGCCACGAGAGGCCAGGGCCCACTCCGCGCAGCCACCGGAACCTTCCCAAGGCCAGGGCCGTCTGTGCGGTGCTGGCAGGGACCATGCAGCCAACAACAAAAACATGGCAAACAAGTCCCCGACACGGAGCACGGACGAGATCAACCTTTTCAGCACAGCGAAGCTCTATAAGAACTCTTCAACTCATAGAACTTGAGAACAATAATACCTATGGACAAAAATTTTCTTCCAAGTCAGAGAAAAAGAAGAAGTGAAGACACATGAGTAGAATCAACACGGCAGCACTGAGGTCAGTGAAAAGAAGGAGAGGGAGGAGGTGCTCTGGTGTCAGAGCTGAGATTTTTCTACAAGCTGTGGCGAGGACTATAATACAACAAACTATTTCCCCGTAATTCATGAGGTGCATGGGGGGATGCAGAGATCCACTTGCAGCCCGTGAGAACTAGTGCTCACACTGGAGCAAGTGGATGCTGAAAAAGCAGTAATCTAGTGAGAAACTCGAACAGAGAGATAGAACCCTTGCTTCAGAACTAGAACAGCTTATCCTTATAAGACTAAACTCCATGAACTAAAATGACCCAAGCTGGGCAGTTTTGGGAAGACTGCTTGGCCTGTGGGAGGGACTCACATTACAGCAGGTCAGGTATGAGTGCTATTATGTGAAAATTAGAACCACACTAGAGAAATCCACAGAGAACTGTCTCCCGCGGGAAGGACCCCATGGCACAACAGAAGAAAGAACTTCTTTCCCTGACCAAACTGAAGAAAGATTCTTAGATAGTGAAAGACTGACCAAAACCCCATGTTTTGTCTCCTTGCATTGTCGGTGGGAAAGAGGGAGGGGCTGGGAAGAAGATATGTGTTCTAAAGGTCTATTTTAGTTCTTATTGCCCTTTTTGCTTTTAACTCTGTTAATAATAAATTTTCTTTATACTGTTTAAGTTTTGAACCTTTTTTGCCTTAAAATGTTTTTGCCCTAATCCTTATCTCAACTCATGAAGTTTTCATTTTAATTTCCCCTCCTCTGCTTAGCTATAGCAGAGGAAAATGAGTCAGTAGGTTTTTTCTGGGTGCCTGGCACTTACCCAGAATCAAACCCCAGCAGTGTTGCAAACATGGAAGACAAAAAAATCAAACTGAAAAGCAGCCTGTTTAAGAGACATAATTTGGAGGAACTGAGGCTTCTTTCAGGTAAGGTTTTCTTTGGTAGGGGCATATTGTTTTGGTCTTGTACATTACAGCAGGTGTCACTAAAACAGAATAACTGCAGAACAGGACTGTGAAGGCTGTCCAAGCAGGTAGCTGGGCTTGGCCACAGCCAGATGGTGATAAACTGTGCTGTAAGATCAGAAGCAAGATGGACATGAGTGACCAGCTGCCTCTTGGTGCAAGTGATACCTTGGATAAAAGGTAGGGCCAGTCAGAGGATACAGGGCATGACAGACACAAAGTTTGAGTGGGAGCTGACCTTGAAGATGAGCCACAGAGAATTTTAGACATACTCTGGAAACAGAATATTCACTAGCTTCTTTATCTTCCTGCTAAATGTATTGGGAAGGAAAAAAGAAAAAAGGGAAAAAAGAAGATGTCTATTGAGTTATTTGATTTTCCTTTTGGAGGTAGAGATGAAGGGAGATTATCTTGCCAGTGTCTCACAATGCTTCAGCTTTCTCGGGATGCTATGTAGGAGTACAAAACTGTGTTTATTTATAGAGACGTCCAAAATCTGTATCTATCTTTTGTTGTTCCCAGTTAAGTCTTGAAGAAAGGTAATACAAAGAAATCCCCAAGATGATAATGTTCTTGATCTTACAGTTCTTTCTTATGTGAAATAAGAAAGCAGGAAATTATCATTTACCAGAAGACAAATACTGTGGATAGAAAAGATACTGAGCAGAGCACAGTCTTAGGGTACGACTGCCACTGTTGTCCTGCACATCAGCAGTTCCAGGAGACCTTGCTCACCCAGTCATGGTCCCAACTTCAAAGCTGGAAAACTGAAAGTAAATGGAATCTCACATAGGGTTGAGCATTTTCCTTAATAAAGAAGATATCTGAAAATGTCACAGATATTCCATTAATAATATTTTATTGTTTATAAATTCTCCTGAACTCACCCAGCAGAATTTAAGTCTCACTCCCTTACCATTAAGCTTCTCAAGAAGTGGATGAACCTGATACTCTCTCCAAGAAGTTGATCCACAAAAAGGTCAGCATAAAAGTGCCTAAAGCATGGCATGGCACTTGCCTAAATAACTTTCAAATTGTCCTCATTACTCTGCCCATGAAAAATGTGGCCATCTCCCTTCACACACTTGCATTTCATGTTCCCATTTCTTCAAATTATTTTACTGTCTGCTTCCTCAGCCTGTCTCTCCCACACTTTCATCAAAAACTCTTTTGCTCTGCACTCTTCATTTCCTTGGATCATTCACTGTATTAGAGCAGCTTTCCATTCCAAATGGAGAGAATATGGGGAATAATTTCTCCATTTCAATAAACACTTCAGAGAAAGCCATTTTAGAGTAGCAAATTGCTCCCAGGAGCACAGACCACTTTTCCTTCAAATAAAATCTGGTTTAGTAAAGGGGCTGAATTATCTTTAATAAATTTATTTAGAAGCTGATATAGAGGGGGGGAAAAAAAAAAAAGCTCTATGATCAAATAAATATATCTCTACCTTGATTTTCATTTATCTTACCTCCATAAAGAAACTGGGCTTGGTGCCAGCATTACTATGTGAAATGACTTTTCCTCACATTCAGCAAAATCTCTCTCGGTACCGAGTCTCAGAGGAATATAATATGGATTCAGTCCTCCTCAGCCTTGTTACTCATAACCTGCAGGCATCTTCTTTTAAGTAGTGTCAAAATCCAATAATGCTAATAAAAGGTGTAAATTCCTGGTACAAAGTAATGTGAAGTCTAAAGCACACATACACAAAACCAGCCCACAACTTGCACTCTAGTGCAAGTTATGATTCATTACCCTGAGTCTGTGATTACCTGATATCTGCCTGTGATTATGGTGGTGTCCTCAGTTATGGTTACGCAATCAAAAGTGCACTTTGAAATTTCTCATCCTCAGATTAAATGCAGGTCAGTCTCAACAGAGGATTGGGACTTGGCTTACTGAATTATCAATGCTGGGAAAAAGAAGTCAAAATTCAAACTCAGATGGCTTGGTGCTGCTAAAGCTTCTGAACAACCACTTAATTCTCCTGATGCAGAAGCTGCACACCTAGTGAGCAGCTTGAACTCCACACCATCGCCTTCCTAGTCAAGGGTTCACCTATGCTAGCAAAGGCTTATCATATGCTTCCCAGTGCCAAGGCACTGCAGGGTCTGTGGCTCTCTGGGACCAGGAATGCCAGAGACTTGCCAGGGTGGATCATGACAGGGTCTGGCAGCCAGGATTATAAACCCACTGGGATGTTTTAAACATTGACAATTTATTAATGCTCTTCCAGTTTTCCTACAGTTTCCCAGAAAGAGAAAATTTGTGAAAGTTGAATGAAAAAAAATAAGGTAGCAAGATACTTTTTGCAGTACAGAGCTACAGAAAATACTTCAAATTTCCCACTAATAAGCATGATTTCAAAACAGATTCAAGATCTTCTGTCATGCAAAAGCTGGATATCTGGATCACAGTGCCAGTTCTTGCTATCTCAGCGCAGAGCCTATACATGGACACTGTGAATGGCAGCTTCTGTTTGAGGCCAGGCAAGAATTAAGTTTCTTGCTGTTAACACAACATAAAGCAAACTTTTTGAACTTTGCCCTCAGAAAATTTAGCAACAGTCATTATCCATCTCTATCTGCCTGGCTTCAGTTTATGCTCTTGCTTTGTTTGCCATTTTAAACATCTGCCTCATTACTGGTATCATTATCAGTGGTGGAAAAAAAATTCAAGCAAGTTCTTCATCCTCAGAAACTACCTACATTGGTGTAAGCAATGGTCATCCAGATAGCAGCAAATTGGAATTGCTTCACTAGATTTAGTTCCCTAACATAACATTTATCCAGTCAATGTACTCTTTCTGTTGTACTCATGTTCTGAGACAACTCATATCTGCATATGGATTAAAACAGCACTTTCACAAAATACAGTAAGACTGAAGAGCTATTACAAGAATAGTGCAAAGCACAGATCTTTTCCCTTAACTGTTTATTACTAGCTACATAATTTTAAAATATTCATTACTGCCCATTTCTTTTCTATTTATAGACAGTCTATTAGAGAATTATAACTTCCTTTTAACTCTAATGTTTGGGTTTCATTTTAAAATACATATGCTTCATTTTTAGTGTTACATGAGAAGTGTAAAGAGTCAGTATGTCATTTTTTAAAAGATCTAGCTAAATATGTACTCTGAAGGAATGAAAGAATTTTGCTTAAGCCCCAGCTAAAGCTACTTTTCTTATGCAACAGTGTGTAGAAGCAATACAAGAGGATAATCTCCAACACATTCAAAAGTGTGACACCCTTAATACTGACAGAAGTACTTTTCTTTAACTTCTACAATACAACCAAATGACAGAGGCAGATTTTCTCAACTTTGGATTGAAAGATAGGCTATTTAAAGCAGCCTGAGTGTTCCGGATGTGTGAACATGCACCTGTGCTATGAGCAGAAATGTTAAATCAGGAGCTTAATGCTTACAGAGGGATTTCACCCACTTAGATTAGCTTGTTGAACGAGATATATGTAAGCTCTGAGGTTAATGAATCTTGAAATGGGGCTCCACATGACTCAGCAGACAATACTGTGCCTGTTAAAGCCGTGTAAGCAATATCTTCAATACATAGCATGCTTTTCCTTTTTAGTATGTTTCATTACTACTGAATGAAGATGCTCATTTTTCGTTGCTGGTTCCTCTTTCCAAATGTAACTGACTATATCTCTGTCCCTCTAAAGCGATGGTGCAGCTCTCAGAACCACATGAGCCTCCATACTTGGTCTCTAAATCTGTGTAGCACAAAGCATCAGAAACTCAGTCCCCACCCATTCTTCTGGGGTAACAATAGGAGCCACTGGTGACACTCAGGCGTATATATACCCTCCAGATATAAATGTTCCTTCTTGATGCAGTAAGCTTGCAAAACACACTTGCTTCCCTTCTTCAGAATCTCTATCATGCAACTGTGTCTGTCTTAGAAATAAACATAAACCATCTGCTTTTACCCCAGTCACGCTGGCTTCTTCATAATCTACCGATGCTGAAAAGCAAAAAGATAAAACCTTGCAAAATACAAGTAACTAAAGGCCAGTTCTGATGAAATCAAAGCATCAATATATAAGGAAGAGCCTTAGGCTACTGAAGAGTAAAGTCAGCTTGGAAAGACTATTTCCTCACCCTCTGCCTTGATTTAAAGTGCACACAATTTTCAGTCTTTCTCCCACCCTTTACTTGCTTTCTTCTGCATCAGAGAAATGTAAGCAATATTAAGCTTTTTTTTTTTGCTGCTGCTGTTCCAAAAAAGGTTTTTCTGTGATTAGTCTACAAGAAAGATTGCATGTTTTCACCCATTCTGTACTAAAAAAGGAATTTGTGTAGCTATTTCCAGTTTTTTAATATAACAGCTCAGTCACTCCTGTACATGGCACCTAATCAACCGCTGCATTTGATACCCAATCACAGCAATAATCACCAGCTTTTTAAAATCCCTTTCTCACACCTGATTTAATAATTAATGATGTTCATGATAACTTAATGCACATGTTATAAAGAGCAATGTAACTGTACCAAACCTTCCCTTCCTCCTTGTGGCAATTGAGGCCATCATTACAAATAAGCACTCAGCATCAGTACCAATGTTCAGTGGCACAAAGAGCAAGAGGCTTTATGTCAGCAGCATCTGATTTTCGTTACTGCATGCACCATCACTCACTTAGTTTGTTGCTTCTGCATCTAAGCCTCTAAATTTGCAAATTTGCCTTTTCCACTGTGCATTCATTGCCATTTGCTGTCACTTCAGCCTTATTTGGTAACCCTCAGCACTAGATAATTGATTACTCTCTTCACTATCTCTTTGTGCAAAGAGTTATACTAAATCGAAACTGCCACCTTTAAATTATTGCGCAGCCTTCACACTTAAGTATCAGTATGTTAAAGTGCTATCTCCAATCTATACTATAAAGTTTATTGTTTTAATTAAAATGCTCCCTATGCTCTCCAAAGGAGATGATCCTTGCTTTCCCCTTGCTGCTCATTCATGAGTCATAATTTTTTTCTAATTATCCCACATGAATTTTGGAACTAATTCACCTAATTTGACTTACTCTGTGTTATGGTGACTTCATGTACGTTGTCATGGTTTAACCCCAGCCAGCAGCCAAGCCCCTGGCAGTCACTGGCCTCTCCTCAACCAGGAGGATGAGGAAGAGAATTGAAAGCATAAAAGATAGGAGACTCATGGGTTGAGATAAAAACAGATTAATAGGAAAAGCAAAATCTGTGCAAATAAGCAAAGCAAAAAAAATGATTTCATTCACTACTTCCCATGACCAGACTGGTATTCAGCCATCTCCAGGACAGCAAAGACCCATCAGATGTAACGGTGACTTGGGAAGACAAATGCCATCACTCCAAAATGATGTCATATGGTATGGAATATCCCTTTTGTCAGTTTGAATCATCTGTCCTAGTTTTGTCTCCTCCCAGCTTCCCATGCACCCCTGGCCTCCCACAAGCAAGGCAGTGTGAGAAGCAGAAAAGGCCTTGGGTCTGTGCAAGCCCTGCTCAGTGATAACAAAAACATTTATATTATCATCACTGTGTTCAGCACAAATCCTAAACACAGCTCCACATTTGCCACTCTGAAAAAAACTGACTGTACCCCAGCCAAAATCAGTACAAGCTTATTTAGTGGAATATGCCAAAATTTACTTTTCCAGATGGGACATCAACAGAATTTGTCACCAATATGTGCTAGCATTATAATGACTATGATTTTTCACCTTGCCTTCTGTTTGGTGCTAAGGTTTGACTCTTCCTGGAACTCACTGGATGAACAAGTGAAGAAAATAATATTGTGTCCATAATCTGAAACATACAAGCATTTTTAAAAATAAAAAATGATTATTCCGTTCTTCCTTATGTTTAATAACAACACTAGTGTAAACCCTGGAAATTTATGAAGCTTCACAAAAAGTAAGGCTGCTGCTACTGTGCAGATACAGAACTGTTTCCACAGTGTTTGGACGTAAGAAACAGTCAGAAACTGCTGCCTTTTATGAGTGCTTCAAGGTATTTTTGCTCCCTTAAGAGCACTTAACAGTGCTGAAAAACGATTCCAGCCCTCAAGAACAATGAAAGTGAGTTTTAGCAGTTATCTTCACAGAGACACTCAAAGGTGGAAGAGCAGTCAGTTACAGCACTGAAAAATTTACAGTCAAAAAGATAATAGCTCCAAAACTCAGAGCAAATGGAATTTTTACCCCTATATGTAGAATCCTGCTCAAACCGAAGCCTTCTTGAGGAGTAGCGTTTCTTGTTTCCTTTATGCTGGTTTTTCCTCCCAGAGGTTTGCTGTACTAAATCAGACTTGTATGTAATCAGTGTTCCATGAAATGAAGTACAACAGCACACTCTCATAACTTCAGAAATCACTTGATTGAGACAGTTACACACACACATCTTACAGTTTCCACTCTTCCTAGTGTTATGCTCACCTTCCGCTGCTTCTCTAGGTTCTAAATTTGGGCACTTCAGTCTGGTGGGGGTTGGGAACTATATGCCAAGATGTCAACATCTGGTACACTTCACAGGTAGTAACCTCATTTTGATCTCTTAAACAAATATCATTACTTCTTCCTTACCTAGAATCCACTCAGAGTCATTTTTATGTGTTATTAAGACTTTTTTAATATCTTTTCCTCTACTGATCTGCAATTCCACGTTACAGTCATAATAAATACATTTTACATATTTTAGGTTTTATTTCTTTGTTCTCTCTGTCACCCCTCAGAGATGTTTTGTCCCACCGTAGGTCTGCATTGTTTTAGCTGACCACTGGTGATTTGGTTGTAGCCATAAGCAATTCCAGCCTATGCCCTGTGTCTTATCATGACTGAGCTTGGTTGCCTCCCTTCTTAAGGTCTCTGCTATCATGGCAGGCCTGTATATTTCTAAACTATACCATTATTTCAGACATAAATATCTCAGTCTACAGTTATTGCTACTATCCCTATAATTTTTTTTAAAGTGCAATTTATGTTATTTGTGTTTCTGTTTTGTAAAAAATCTCCAAAAGATACAGCCAAGAGATTACTGTCAAGATGGGGAGTCCTGTGAAATGCTTATATCATGCATGTGGTTGATAACAGTGAGATATGGAGACAGGAATAAGTGCCTATACTGGAGAAGCTTTTAAATCCAGCCTTATTGGAGTACCAAGCCAGTGCTCAATCTCTTACTTTCTTTCCCCAAAGTTAGGGTTGTGAAACGGTTGGCTGAGTGAACTAAATGATTCTGCTATTATGACTCTATAAAGAATTGTTTTTGTTGTGCAACATGCAACCAAAATTAAATCATCACAACACATTCCAATTAAACCCTTTCTCGATATTATCAGCATCACAGTTCTGATTAAAACCTTGTGCTTTGAAACACTGTACTGCTTCTGCCAGTATTTATTTACTAAACCAGAAGAAGCCCTCAAGTGAGATGAATTACTTATTTACGGATAGTCTAAACAATGCACCAGTAGGATCCAAAGTTGTTATTACCTAATCAATCTGAAAATACTAGGTGATGAATTAATACAGCAACTTCATGTTTTTCAAGGACAAGTGGAAATGATGAAAAAGAATCAGCATCAGCCTGAAATTTATCAGTTTGGAGAACTTTTTGTCAAATTGCTTTCATATTCATCACATTTTAATCTTCTCTACTATTGCTGAAATATATCTCTTTCAAGTACAGTTATGTTTAGTATTTTTTGATAATGGGAATATTTTCTAAATAAAAGGATAATAATTAATTCCCTTCCATAGAAAACATCGCTTGAACGGATTTATGAAGCATCGTATCTGTGTTAACTAAATGATAGGACATTTTTCTCCAGATAAGTAAGCAATGAAAAAGTAATTTTAAGGAAGTAGTAACAAACTTTTCTAACTTTGAGCTTGCAGTTCTGGTGCATTCCTCTTCAGGATAATTCCTCCTGAATGACTACTTCTGCATCTTTGAATTTAGTTAAAAAGAAGTCAAAGGCTCTTAAACCTAAGATAATATTTCGTAGAGTCTTTGGTTTATTTGCTCCTTTCCTCTGCCCTCTCAACAGACCCTCACTGCGAGAGGAATCATTTGGGTGAGAAACAGCCCTAAACACTGAAATATTTTACTTCACAGTCTCTGCAGGTTCTTTATTTGCATTTGTACTCCAACTTGCTCCTATCTCTTCCACAAACAGTTTTCACTCATAATACAAAATACTTCTGTTATGCCCTTTGATAAAACAGAGCTGTTACTGACGCCCCAATAATTGCGATAAAACCTGTCATTTCTCACTACTTTCCCTTCCAGAGCCTCAAATATGTCTGATTTGAAATCTGTCAGACTGCCTGTGCTTTCCCTTACCCACTCACAGTGGCATTTTGTTGGTTAGATCATTCTGCTTGATTAGAACTAGAACTTGATTTTTCCTGTAACACAACTATCTCAAGATACGCAGCAAAAAACATTTAGGGTTTGTACCTAAACCTTATCCCCTCTACTTCTATTGCTATAATTAATGTGTCAGTGCATGTTAATAGGGTGCCTCTTCTCTACCTTTCATCCTGGTTTGAAAGAGCTCAAACAGTGGAAAAAAATTTTTATATGTGTAATATATATATATATANGCAGTACAACACTTTACCTGGTAAACCTGTAGCCACCATGACTTTGCTCAATAGTCTAAGCATATTGCATGGCAATTCAGATCTTGGGTCATACTCCATACAAATTATGCTTTCACTGCAGAGACATAGGTATGTCATCTTCAGTGTTCCTTAGTTTCTTCCTGCATTTCATATTTATGCTTTATTACTTCACATAGGCTCTGGAAGGATAAAGACAGTAACCAAGAAGACATTTGTGGTGCAGAAAGAAGCACCTTTAATGTGTAACATGCTTTTTATATATTCTGGCACAGACCTAGAGAAGTAACATCTACTTCCTAAAATACTGGCTCTTTCCTGTCACCAAACTATTTATGCATGCACATGACATAACATTATCAGAAATTAGAGGAGAGAGGAACTGTAACATCTAAGAAGGCTGACAGAGTGCTATTTCCAGGCTCTTGTCCTCACACATTATGCCACAACCTGATCATGTCTTTTTATATTCTTTTGGCACAGGTTCTATGCACCTGTCAGCAGAGGATTAGGGCTTGGAAGTAAACAGCACACTGTTGAGGAAGCTGAGAAAACGGGGTGACAGAGCGTTGCATTCTCTTGCTGCTGGGTAGGTTGAACTCAAAAGATGTACAACACCCTTTTTCCAGAAAGCTCCTCAGAAGGTGGTCCCACATGTTTAATGTCCAGTTATCAACAAGGAATTTCTTGAAGCTGTTTAATACATAGTCCACTGAAGGAGAAGTAAAAGCTCTAGAAATTTAAACAGATTGAAGAACTAGTGACACAATAAATTTTTATCTTCACTCCACTGTTAGACTTGCAGGCCATAAAAAAAAGCTTTTTAGTCTGATAACTAAACAGCATATCCCAATTCAACCTGAATTTGGACACCAGTTAACTTTTTAAGAGTGTAAATTTGCAAATACTACAAGATAACACTGCCAGCAGCCCTCATACAGAAGGATGACTTCACCAGACACTGGGACCTAATCCTCAACCTCCTTCCCCCCAAAAATGCACAATGCTGGTTCTCTGTTCATGTCAGCCTAGACACTGCCATTTTGAACATTGCAGTTTCCCAGACTTAGCACGAAATATCCACATACAAGTTTCCGACAGCCTGGCACATAGAAAGTGAAGGTACTCACCACTACATACACATTACTAAGACACACTTCCCACATAATCCTGGAAAACCCAACCCACCATCTAATATTAAAATGTCATCGTCTAAGAAATATTTCCCTCAGTAAGTCATGAACCATCAAAGTCTAACCATAAAGGAGTGTATCTTCTAGCAAAGACTATGGTGTGTAGGAAGATTAAATATTGCAGTTCACCATAAAGCAAATCCCTGTGTACTGATTTTGTCAAAGAGAGCTTGATTTTAAACTTACAGTCATACCTGTATTTTGCTTTATACAGTCAGAGGCTACCTGAAAAACAACAAAAATTTACTTCAGATATACTGATTGCTCTGCATGATTGCCCAGGGCCAGATTGTTTATCTTTTAGAACAAACCTAAAAGAAACCTGCCTAAAGAAATCTCAATCCTACAACTCATATTTTAAGATACTTATGAAAACTGTACTGGTAAGCATTAGTTTCATTATCTATATAAAAAAAGTTTCTATTATTTTTGAGTTGACCAGTAAGTTTACATAAATTTTTAATCTATACCTTCAGTAAAAACTTCTGTCTCTCTTGGATTTGTTAGATAAAACACATTCAATTAGAATAGCAGCTGGCCTTACCATTTTTCCTTCCTCACCCTGCTTCATCCCATATATTGTCCATAAATACTCATTGCATTGTTTCCCATCAATACAGAAACATCTAAAGAATGACTGAATCTCTAAACTGTTGAAAACAAACCTACAGACTGATGAACAATACGGTTGTTATGGTTTCACAGGATGTAAAGCACAGTCCAGAAAATTCCATAATACTTTCACCAGCCTCTTCACAAAATAAGGAAAAGTAGTCTATTACCTCTCAAAGCTGTTATCTTATGTCATGGAAGTGTAATTAGCATTTCTGTCTACCAATGATGCATTAGGGAACTGGAGGCAATACCGTTCTCATGATAAAAGCTGAATGGGATTCCAAGTAACATAGATCCAGACATGTTCTCTGTTGATGCTGCAGGAAGTTTCCTAACATTTCAATTCCTGCTACCATATTCAAGACAGTGGGACATCTTCTAAGAGAGGAACGTATTTGTCTCCAGAGGTTTCAGATGGCTCCACAAACTGTTAGCAAAATAAAACACAGAAGAACATTACTCCCTCTCTGTAAGGAAAATTCACAACAGTGATATGCTGAAAGCCTTTGCACAGAACATCAACACTATAAACCCGTGGCCCCTCTGGCTATCAGTGCAACCATCACGATTTCACCATTTTCCAGACAGCTAGGGATGGCAAGAATGCTGGGGCAGGAGGTATTTCTTAGCTGCAAAGTAATATTACAGATAAGATAAGTGGATAGGGAACCAACAGATATTTTCTTTCATGTTCATTGCTGAAGTTTCAGAAAGTTAAAAATTCCATATTATTCCTAGTCCTTGCTAAACAAGTCTACAATGCCTGTGAGGGAAAAGAAATGTTAATATTCCTTAAGTATTCTGAATGGGAAAAAAAATTATACTAAAAATCATCGGGCATGCTTTAAGAAAGAATTCATGCTTTTCTTCATACTGTTACATTTCCAAAAAATAGACACATCCATGGGGAAAAATCCACCAGCTGTATTTTCCAAATATCCCAAAAGAATTGAAGGGAGGTAGTGAGGAATGTTATACACTGATAGTTTCACTGTATAATGTTAAAGTGCAGCATTGCAACATTAGCTTTCCCCACACACTTCATTCCTTGTGGCATTTTAAGGCATAAAGAATAAAATGTACTCGCGATGTCTTTATCGTCTTTATCTCTAAGAGTAACTGCATACCTCTTGCCTTCTAACTGCGCAAGGGCTTCATAAAGAAAAGTTTTCAGGAACATTAAAAAATATGCTTCTGATTCCTCAGGCACAGGTTCTGTCTGGTAAGTCTTCCTAGTGTAAATAGACAAAAATTTTGTTACATGAGAATGTGTGGTTTCGGAAGCAGATTCACATTATGTACCTTTTCCCCTATCTCTCTTGCTTTCTATTTCAGTGAGACAGGTTAAAATAAAGAGAACATCCCTGAATTTGCAGGATCAGTTGAAATTAAAACTTCACTTGCTTACAGCCTTACCGTAAGCTTTTGAAATTAAAACCTTACTTGCTTACAGTCAGGTGTCTTTCTAGCCATTAGGAATACGTGCATCTTAGTTCAGATAAGAAGATGTACCAGTCACACCCAAAAACTGAATTCATTGCATGGCTTCCCTCCTTGCTGTAATTTCTTAGTCATAACTCTACTTCTGGAGTAGCAGTCTTGTCGAAATATACCTTCAACTTGCTTCTGTTACAAAGATCTTCACAAGACAATTTATTCGTCTTGGTCTGACCGTGAACAGAGAGCAAAATAATCTGTTTATTTAAGTATTTTTAGGTTTAAATTCATACTGGCTTAATCTTCAGTGATTGTAACTTTAGCTCTGTAAAACCTAGGTAAGGGCAGAGTCAAGTGATATTAATTATGAGAAATATTTGCTACCAAACATTGTCCCTACCAACAGTTTAGGAGTTCTTTGTGTCTCTTAAGTTTAAAGATGGAGTTAACAAACTGATTGTATGACTATACTGAATCTTCAACTCACAGCAAGTCCTTTACTTTTCTGTCTCTCAGCTCAAAAGTCAAAATTGCACCGATCTAAATGAACCAACTCATTACTTAATTTTAATCTTGCTTTGTCCAGCAGCTTTCTATCAGTCATCGTCTTACCATGAAACATCATGAGTGATGTCTTTGGTCCTTTTTACAAAATAAGGATACATCAGCAAATGTCTGTGAAACTGAAATTTCATGCTAATTTTCTTTCCCTTAAAAGATGCTTCTAAGGATCACTCCATGAGAGTTCCTTTCCCCAATTTTTCCTTCTATTTTCCATACAAAAGAGAAATTTTAATGAAGACAAGACTTTCTACCAGTGTTCAGGTGATCTCAGAAATCTGTTTTCATTAGGAGGGCATGCATTATCCACAGTTCATAGAGGAAAAGCAGGAGTACTATCCCATCAGCAGGCAAGGACACAGTACGGATGAAATAATATGTAGCAAGTAAAGTCAGACATTATGATGCCTAATGAGATTTTGGGGAGGGGGGAAAGGAAAAAATCTGTGTTCAGTACTAAATCACCAAGGGTGCTATTGTCACCAAAAAGCAGTACTGAAGTGAACTCTACCAAAGACAGTATCATGAACCAGGTTTATAAAGGCTGGGTATCTCAGCCGTGAGCAGACACATCTTTTTGTCATCAAGAATGGTATATGAGTCTGCATTTTAATTACCATCACTCTGAATAAAGATACATCAATCTGCCATTTTCACTCTTACCAGGACGCTGCTGTTTCCAAAATGTAACATTATAGGTAACAGTAGGAGGCTTTTGCTGGCCTAACTGTAGCTTCTGTATTGTCAGCTCAGGATTCCTTTCATGGTTTGTGCATTTCTATTCTTTTCAAATATTTTCTGAAGCCCACTTCATCAAAGAATGATTGAGCCTTGACAGTGGTTTCAGTTTTTGTGATTAATGCTGAGGTGCCTTCATGGTTAATGTGTATACGCTTCTTTTCCCAGTGTGTCCAATTATTCCTGCTACAAGACATAGTGAGGGTCTCACTTCAAAACGAATTTCAGTTAGGCTGTATCTTCACTGTTGGGGTGTGCATTTTTGTTTTTCTGTATTTCTGTTCAAGTTCTTTGTACAATGGTTTTGCCTCCATCCCCCCTTCTTTTACAAGAATTAAAGTTAGTTTGTCCCTTCCTCCCCTCTCCCCTCCCATCTCTCTAATGAAGTCAAGCCCTGCCCCCAAGCCCCATGTCCATCACCCAAACCCCTCCCTTTGTTCCAGACCCTTCCCTGTCAATCCCCAAAACCCAGCCCTTGGGCCTTGTCTATCATCCTCTACCCTATCCCCCTTTTCCAGAAAGTTCTCCCTTATTCGGTACATCATTGGTCGTTCGGTATGTCAATCATTCAGGTATCTCCTCATTGGTCCCATGTAAATGTACTCCCTCCCTTTGCTCCGCCTATGTCCTTCACCCATTGGTTGTCTGTATTCCCCGCCCCTGGTATCCTCCCCCCTTTATATTCTGTTGCACCCTTTGTTCTGGGGCTCAGACCCATCCGGCTGCGTTTGTGGAATAAACCGCTGTTCCCTTACTCGGCCTGTGGTCTGCCTCCTCCTTCACCCCTTACCTTGGAGCCTCGCCGCTTCCTTCGTCAATTCGCCTCAACCCCTGGGATCATCTTTGGAAGAGTCCCGTGCTCTGTACCCGCCTGAGCCCTTGGCTTCCTCGGGCGAAGGTGGGCCAGGACATACGGCTTGTCCCGCCCCTCTCCAGGGAGCTAGCCGGGGACACTGCCGTGGGTGGCGATTTGCGGGACAGCCGCACTTCACAGATTTTTCTAACTTTCTAAACAATTATCTGTCATCTCTTGGTTTATGGGAACTAGGAACTCTGTGTGTTTACCAGGTCTACAAAACTACAGCATGTTGCCCTGTTCTTTTTTTGGCCTTCTGAATTTACATTTTTTGGAGTCAGAGTTCTCACAGTTTCATGTAAATAATAGCCAATGGTTACTTAACTGTTCTTTTTTGT
Organism: Platysteira castanea; assembly: GCA_013397175.1. Classification (NCBI taxonomy): domain Eukaryota; kingdom Metazoa; phylum Chordata; class Aves; order Passeriformes; genus Platysteira; species Platysteira castanea. The sequence goes on from VYXC01004633.1 coordinate 46,479, forward strand.
TATCATTCCTGTATTATGAGAGAACATTTGATGAACAGTCTTTTTGTCCAGTGAGGATGGAGAGGAAATAACACCATCCTCCAATCCCTTGTCGAATCGAGAAATGTATAAATATCAAGACAAATAATCTTCTTCCCTCTTTCTGCTCCTCTCAGCTCAGTGTGTGCGAGTGTCAGTTATTTTGTGTCCTATAGCGACAATAGCACATTCTTAAACCTGCTTTTGGCAATGCATTTTTTAACATGCATCATAACAGGCTTGTCCATATTACAGTTTCTTCCAAGCTTAGAACTCACTTGAGAAAAACTATCAAAATATTGAAGCTGTATGTAGCAAATTATACCTCTCAAAATTCTAAAGGTCACATTGTAGATTTTTAATGGGTTTCTAAGCCTAAAGCAAATGGCATATAATAAACAGTGGACTGGGGTATTCACAGTTTCGTAAGGATCGTGGCCACTCTATTGCCAGAAGTTCTTTATACATTTGGCACAGAATGGCACACTGGCAAGGCTGGCAGTGAGCATTTTTTCCACTCCTTCGCTGATACTCCTCAACCCTGTTATTCCTAGTTGATCATGCACAGTCATTTCTATTGTAAAACTTTGAATTTGTGCAAACCGTTGAGTTTTGCTCATGATGTATAACTTAAAGAGTCCAGGCTATGAGCACTTGCACATGCTTTCAGAGCTCTATTTTCTGCACTGAGGTACTACATTTTTATTTTATGTCTTCTCTTCAGAGATGGTGATCTCTAGTAATTCAGAGGCAAATCTGTATATGCAGAAGCCTTCATTAAAATGAATGCTGGAAGTGTGAATTCTTTATGCTGGCAGGAAATCCTTGGCTCACAGGCATCTGTGAGGTTTCATTGGGCTGAAACTGTGCCTGTGCAGGGGTCAGAATTCAGCCACAGTGGCACTTGATGGTGCAAACCAGCTCCTCTCACCTCTGAGCTGCTTCATCTCTATACTACATCCTGTCTTGGTTCCATTAGGAATTTTCTGGAGGCATTTTCTCCATCCACATGATATTTGAGATAACAAAATTCAGCTTATTGAGATAACAAAAAAATGTTGAAGTACATTCAAAACTGCAAGGCTGTAGGATCTGACTGACTTGGAAATACTGCAGCCAGTGAATAAAAAAAAGAAGAAGCACAATTTTGTTATTTTGCTAGTTTATAAATTACATTCAAAATTTCTCAGAAAAACAGAAGGCAACTCTTGTCTAAAATTCAGTAGTTAAATACAACACAGAAAGTGGGACAAGAAGATATAACATGCCAGTTTTTGCTAGTGGTGCATTCTTCATTTTGCTTTCTTCACATCTTTGAAAAACAGCCCATTAACTGTTAAAATTTTCATTACTCAAAACACTCCCAAAAGCTTGCTGTCAGGCATCTGCATGCCTTTTAGGTGAAAGTGCATCCATCTGAGTGCACCCATGAGAACACAGACTGAAAGGGGGTTCTTTTCATCAAGTTTAGTGAGCTATGGCAGGTAGCTACTTAACCTGTCTGACTGTATAATAATGATTAAAATAATTAAAGGATCACTGCTCCGTTGCGCTAGAGACTTCAGACAGATATGCGTAAGTGCACACTTAGTAGCAGCAAAGCTCAGGATACCACAATATCAAATATTGTTTAGATTTACTTCCATCCATTTGTTATTGGCCTTTTTTCACCAGTATAAAGATTGTTACCTGATCACAATTAACCATGGCTTGTTTAGATAATTACTCATGATTATGCAATTGCTAGGGAAATTTAAATATTATAGGGATTTTTCTGTCTCAGAAATCTGTTTCTAAAATAGCTCCTCTAATCAAGCAGCAATTATGTTACTCCCCACTAAAACCATGAACGTGTTGACCCGGCTAGTCATGTTCTGGAAAACACAAAGAGAAAAAATACATAGCAACAGTGACTACTCCATAGAAACAACAGAAACAAAAGGAAATCCACAGAAACATTTTAAATGCCAACATTTGGTCATTTCACTGCCATGGGTTTTATTGCTTCAGCAAAACAGATTCTAGAAAAAAAAAAGCACTTCAGTTTTGACTGAAAGAATAAATACATTATTTGTATAAAAATGTTTAAAAGTATTTATTTTTTTAGAAAACTTAACATTGTAAATCTCATCACTGATAACAGATTGGGAAACTGGCCAGGGATAGATTGTCTGAAAGAAACAAAGAGGCACAGAGCTCATTACTGGCTCCCAGTTGAGACTACAGAACAGCAGCAAACACTTCAGGGTAATTAACTGCCCAGAAATTATCTTTAGGGAATTCTGCAGTAATGCCAGCATATGGGGGAATACACTTATAACTGTTAAGTTTCACTTACACTCTTCTTCCAATAAATTAGTATCAAGATGCAGGACTCATTGGTGCAAATACATGTCTTGCAAAAAATCCTACAGCTGTTGCAAAAGGATCTTCTTGTTTCTAGGCTCCTCTGCTGATTTTGTTACCTCATTTCTCCCCCTGCTTCATCTCTTACTTATCTTCCTCCCTGTTTTCAAGTCTTAAACTTTTATGTTCCCCAATCAGCTCATATCTCTTACTTCTTCCCCTACTTCCACCCACTTTTAACCATAACCTGCCTCTTCCATATGCCAGTCTTGGCTTTATTTCCCAGTCCTTTGTTCTTCTCTTTCTTGACATTCTCAGCTGTTCCCCTCTCAGTTGATACCTTTGTCCTCCCGCATATGGCCAGGGCAGCCTGCAAGGAAGCAGGATGCCAAGGAAATTTTTCTCCCCCTGAAGAAGTCACAAGAAACCATAAAGAGTCTCCAGTCAGCATACTGGAACAGAGGAAACCTGAGGACTAAATTATCTGCAAATGCTAGTAATAGCCCTGAAAACCTCCCACTACATATATAAATCACAGTTACATCTCAACAGTAAAAATTTGGCCAAGATATCCCTAATCGTAAAAACAGTAATCTGCATGAGGTTTTAAATAAATTTCACTATCAACTATGACTTACGTTCCTGTTTTAAGTGGGACGAGCTGGAAAGAAATGTGTTTAACTACACATTGCTTTCTCAGGCAAGGTAGTTCCAAGAACTATCAAGCTTAATACGTGCTGTATAGCCTGCATACACTCAAATAACCAGTTTCTACTCAAACATTCCCCATGTCTTGTGTGGTCAACTGCACTCAATTTCTGTACTCCCTTAAAATGTGTTATCATCTTATGCAGTGCTTCTTAAGGAACCCATACCTTTTCTTTGAATAAAATACAAATTTCCTGCTGTTAATTGTAGTTTTCAGCACATAACATTCAACACACTATGGCTTAAATAATAAAGCTACCAGCTCGTGCCCATTCCGGATACAATCATGTTAAGTACTGCCCTAACTGCTTTACATTTCTTAATGCTGCTTCTAATTTTCATTAAAAAGAGTAAAAGAATAATTCTATCTTGCAAGTTTTCTATAGGTTAATTGCCAGTGTCTATAAAATTTCCTTTTAGTCAGTACAGTAGCATTATATGCATCTCAAAGATAAGCTGAAGCTAAGCTGTTGTAGACTGATTTGAAAACCATATATTTTTTATTTATTCAAGTACATGTTGCTTGATTAGAGACTATCAAACACAGAGGTTGGATCTGTTTTTAGATAACCCCAGAAAATATCAGATGCATGCTTCCATACAGGCTCACTATAAAAATTATCCTTTTTCAAAGATATCAAAATTAAGTATATTCATGTTTATAAACACTTCAATATGTGCTTTTAAGGATGCATTAAAGAGAGTTCTATCAAGGGGGTTGTCCTTTATCTTTTATTTTACAGAGCAGCCTTAAAACCATTCAGAATTTCTCTGTTCTGTTACTATGTTTCCTGTCACACTCTTGCATGCTCTTGTCACTAAAGAAAGGAAAATGATAGAAACATGGAACTCTGACACTTTGGTTTAAAAATAAGATTTCATACACAGAGGAATACTAAGTAAGTTTGCCATTGATACTAAGCCCAGCGGTGTTATTGACTGCCTCAAAGGCAGAGAGGCCCCACAGAGAGACCTCAACAAATTAGAGCTGGGCAATTACCAACTGTACAAAGTTCAACAAAGGAAAACTGAAAGTGCTGGATTCTACTCCTGAAACAGGGAAACCCTGGATATATGTGTATACTGGGGAATGAGAGAGAGGCTGGAGAGCAGAGCTGCGGAAGGGGCCCTGGGGGTCCTGATCAACAGAAAGTTGACCATGAGCCAGCAGTGCCCAGCCAGCCAGGAGAGCCAACCCTGTCCTGGGGGACATCAGGCACAGCATCGCCAGCCGGGCAAGGGAGGGGATTGTCCTGCTCTGCTCTGCACTGGGGGGGCCTCACCTCGAGTGCTGGGGGCAGCTTTGGATGCCACAAATATAAAAGAAGTTAAGCTCTTAAACAGAATCCAAAGCAGGGCTACAAAGATGGGGAAGGGCGTTGAGGGGAAGCTGTATGAAGAGTTGCTGAGGTCACTGAGTCTGTTCAGCCTGGAGGAGATTGAGGGCTGACCTCATTGCAGTCCACAACTTCTCCATGAGCTGAAGAGAAGGGGCAGACACTGATCTCTTCTCCGTGGTGCCCAGTGACAGGACCCTAGGGAATGGCCTGAAATTGTGTCAGGGAAGGTTTACGCTGGATATCAGGAAGAGATTCTTCACCCAAAGGGTGTTTGGGCACTGGAAATGCTCCCCAGGGAAGTGGTCACAGCACCAAGCCTGACAGAGTTCAAGAAGTGTTTGGACAATGCTCTCAGGCACAGGGTGGGACTCTTGGGGTGTCACGTGTAGGGCCAGGAATTGGACATTGATGATCCTTGTGGATCGCTTCCAACTCAGGATACTATAAGCAAACTATATGCAAAATAACATGGTACCCAAAGGTTTTAAAAACCCATAGTTTCAAAATGCAACCTTTTAGGCCAGTATCTTCAGTGCAAGAGTTTTGATTCTTTTTTGCTCCAGAATGTTCTGTTGTATTCGAAGGTATGCATGACTTTTTCTGACCTCTTTGTTTTGTTTTCATTTTTGGCTCAGAAGAGTGTCTATAAAAACTATGTCAATAACTTTTATTATGCCAAGGAAGCAATCTGCAATGTTAAGACACTTCTGCCCTAATTACCTAGCTTATTTTTAAAAAAATTTTTGACTTTTCTTTTTTCAGAACTCTTACAAGTAATTCCAAAAAGTAGCAGTAAAGGCCTGAGCCATCTTAATTCACCTCAATAAATGCATTTATGAGCAGAGGTATACTTGGAACACAAACCCCAAGATTTTATTCTACTATTGTAGTTCTCCATTATGACTGTTTAGCTGTACTAGCAAAATAAATTTGAAGAGCTCAGGAAGCCAGAACCTGCAGCATTTCAGACATATTTTGCATACAAAATTAAAATTGAACCAATTAAAGAAATCAAGATTATTTAAAACAAGTCAAAGCTTTATGATTCTTTATTGCAATCAGTTTATCTGCTGCGAGAGTTTTCCTTATATTTTCAAAGCCTACCTGCTACAAAGTTACACTCATGAACCAAAACAGGGTACCTTTGGAAGCACAAAATCCCTGAGAGATGAGGGAAAGCTTCTTACCTCAAAGAAACCCACAACACATTTTTGTATCGGATGTCCCTCTGTTCCTCATATTCCCAAAACTAAAGATGGACTGCTTCACAGAATGCATGCGACAATGAACTGAACCTGTGGGTGTCCAGGAACTTCCCTAGCTTGGTGTGCCTGATCTCAGTGACAGCTCTTCTCTTGCTCGGGAACTCCTGCACCTTCTCTTTAATTAATGGTATTAACTCTGACACCACAGTGTTTCTATGTGACAGCCAAATAGACATCACATAGCAATCATGTTACACCTGCAATCTGTTCCAGTTTTTTTCCATTTGCCAGCAAAATCGATTTCAGACTTATAAGCCCTACAACATTTATTACAATATTAAAAATTACTTCATATGGTGTTCCATATGAACATTTGGTGTTCCAAAGCTAACTATGGAGAGATAAAGCAACTGCACTGTCACTGCTATTATTAAGGGTACTTGCATCAGAGCCAGATTTAAAATAACCCCTTTGTTATAAAATAACCAGTGCTAACATGATTTGAAATCTAACTCATACAGCCAAACTATAGGCCACAAGAAACACTCTGCTATATACATGTAAAGGTTTGAAAGCAAACTAGTGAGAGACTCCAAGTCAGAAATACAATTTAATAGGAAAAAAAAAAAGGCAATAGTACAAAAAACCACCACTGACAGAGTCAGAATACAACCCAACACCCAGTTAGTTAGGGTGGTGAGAGCAGTCCAGATGAAGTGGTCTTGTTGAAAGCAGAGATCCCGCAGAAAAGTCTAGTAACTCCTGTCCTCTGGATATCCAGTGGGTAAGGACTGCCTGTGCTGCTCCAAACCCCAGATTATATCCAGGTGGGAATGCTTGGCTCCTCCCCCCCGGGCCAAGCATCTCACAGTGGACTGGTGTTATTCTATGAGTCATGTGGTGGGTCCTTGATTGCCCATTAAACAGAGATAGCCCCCAGAGGGAGTTATCTCTGAGTCATGCGGCAAGGCATTGATGGGCCCACTAACAGAAGATAGTCTGGAGGGAGGAGGCAAGGAAAAGACTGCCCCACCTGGTTTCAACAGCTCCTGAAGATGGTGACAGAATACATACAGTTGGGCACATCTTACATTGCAACCTAGGACAATACAGCACTTGAGATATTTACAAACAAGACTGTTAATGATCTTTATCCCTAGCACAACTCATTAAAATCTCATGGAGAATAATTTGTAGGATCCTGATAGTAGGTGCACTTGATTGACAAACTGTGCAGGATCCACTCCTGAGAATGCAACATGCTAGAGCTACATAGAGCTACTTGGTCTTACTCATTAAGTTTAAAGCAAGGAGTGTCCATACACTAATGCCCAATCTGAGAAAATAACTTTATCAAAAGCTAACATAACATGAAAATGTACCTCTTCTTAGCACAAGCTTCTGAAAAAGCAAGCAAGCATGCAGTCAGTTATGGTGGCTTTCAGGATATTTAAGTACTATTTTTTAAAAATATACAAGTGGAGGATTATTATTATTATTATTATTATTATTATTATTATTATTATTATTATTACTACTACTACTACTATTATTCCTTCATTGTTATGCTCATCTAAAGCCATGAATTTATAAGAATTGCTACAGTTCTTTCACATGCACTTATTCACAGTTTAAGACATGGAAGATTCTCTCTCGTACTATTGACAGTGATGCTCACACCATTTTTTACATTCTGAAAAATTACGTTCACTAATTTTTCATACTAAGTTGGTTATTTTTAGCATGGATATTATCTTTGTTGAAATAAATAATATTTTTCCCTCATGTCAAAAAAAAGGAGAAAAAATGTTTAAATTACTATAAACTTATGTAAAGGGAAAACCCATACTGCTTCTTTACTGAATTACCATCAAAGTAATTTTTGTGTCTTGGGTTTCTGGACAAATGTTCCAGATATGGCAAAGGCAAAAGACACTTGTTTTCTGTCCTATGTACATTAGTCCACTAAAAAAATCTCTGTGATCCATAGCTTTTAAATAGGGCAGTTCCCTCTAACGCGGAAGTTGAATGTTGCAGTAGTCTTGTGCACTATCTTTAAAGCCATAAATTCCAGGAAATATACAAATAACTATATTCAGTGCTTTGCTTCTTTAGAGGATGAATCCTCATGAATATCTGCAGTAGCTAAATATTAACCAGCAGTTTCACACACTTAATTCTGCATAGCCTTAGATTCAACCAACTCATTTTTATTGCTACTCCTCCTTGAGCCTCAGAGGTCATTATTTCTTGCCTTATAGCATCACTCACCTCTAACTCAACAAATTTCATCAGACACAGAGGATGAACTTTTCAGCCTCCTCAATAAGCCAATAGCTATGCTTTCCTGCTTAGAGGCTGAATCAGTTCCATAAATAAATACAGAATTAAGCTCCACTTTCCACAGACAGTTCCCTAAGTCACTTAGCAATTGCTTCTACGTGGATACCAAGCATCCAGCGTGAAAAATAAAGACAACCTATTAAGGGGTTACCAATACCAAGTATTTTAAAAACTTACAATGCCATACTTTTCATATCCACAGAAATGTGTATATACTGAAATGTATACAATTATGCACTCTACATGTTGATTGTATCAGTTACATTTTATTGCATATCATGTAGTAGAAGCTGTTTGTTCTCCAGGAGCAAGCTATGGCTCCTGTTACAGAAGTTCCAGGTAGACCTAATTTTTGATTATAAAAAGACTTTCTGAGCTGTTTGGTTCCACACTGTTTGAGAGGCAAGGCAAGCCTTCGCAAACTACTCTAGGAGTAAGCCAAAATGTTTAAAAGGCAGTGGGAAAGGAAGGCAAGGTTCTGAGGGAAGCTGATCTATCAGCTAGTGTTTGTCAAAGAATAAAACAAACTCCCGCTGTTGAGCCCAGCATTAGCCAGAATGAAGCGTGCCAGTGGAAGATGATATCTGAAAGGCTGGCAAGCATAACTCCCTTGAGTGTGAAGGCAGATGCTATCTTCTGTGTCAGACCTAGCTGAAAGCCAGGGAAAATGCATAAATTTTTATCAATTAGTAAAATAAAGAATAAAAGTAATAATTTTTAAAAGGCAGAATTTCTGCATGTCTTCAGAATAAACAACAGAACACACAGGAAATGGAAGAGAAAGTTATTCATGAGTCTGCAGACCTCATGTCTGAGCAGATTGGTTATTTTGAGAAGTTCACCAAACGATCATTCTTCTAGCTTACAGTCTTTCTCATTTACTGCCTGAAATGCAGCACGTAGTCACTATTCCCTAGACAGACAATGAGACTTTGTACGTATGAAAAGCAGTTTGACAGTGAGATACAAACAGAGTTGATGGCATGGGAAGCACAAAAACACTGGTTTTCTAGGTTAAGTTAACATGAACTGAAACAACCACCTACTATGCTTTAAAATTTCTGCTACATGCATGAACTTTTAACTGTTACCTGCTACTTCCTTTATTAATTCTCAGGAAACAAAAAGCCTTTTTTCTGGACTACTCTGCTGACACCTAGCGACCCTCAGCTCCAAAAGCTTCAGAAAAAGAGGGGTGATATTAGAGCAGCTGTTCTTTTCATTCCGCTTGCAGTAAAATGTTTTATATGGCCATGTCTGTGATTCAGCAGAGTGCTGAATCATATATCAACTCAGAGAACACTGTAATACTAATGAGAGGAAAATGTAGAAAGATGGTAAAGAGGAGAAAGGGAAAAGAAGCATAAAGAAAAGAAGTGATGGTCAAAGTCTTTCCCTCGCAGAATAAACACCTTTAACAAGGATGAATAGAATTTCCCACTAGTTGAAACTTCCATCTTTTGCTTTCTGTGCTTCACGTGTTTAAGTGGGATATCTCAGTGTCTGTAACTTCAAGTTAATTACTACTTTTTGGTTTGTTTTTAATGTAAAATATAAACAAGCAACTCCTTATTATTGTCTTAAAATTAATTGCAGTGTTATCCTACCATTACAATAGTATATACAGGTCATTTAATCCTTGGATTTGTTTGGGAGAGCAGCAATTTCACATGAGATTCTCAGCTTCACTAAAGTTGGCTTCATATTTCCTGGGAAACAGGTATCAGTTAGGTGAGATGGCAAGGCTTTCTGATGTCAAGGAATTCTGCAACTTTCAATGGACACAAAAGCGATTTAAAAATAAAAATCAAACTTCCTCTTTTCAATAGAAAATGAACAAATGAACATAAGTTCTGACCTCTGATAACAAAGATGAATAAGATCACATTTTACTTCCCTGAAAAATGGCTCCAAGAGGTCACAGTCATTACTCCTGCATAAAAAATGTGAGAACACATACTGCCACCAACTGTCATTAAGTTGGTCTCTTGACAGCTGCTGGTCAGGAATTTTTAGGTTTGCCTAAGAGAATTTTCTATCAGTCTTTCTGAAGTGGTTTATCTATCTAAAATCTTACAAAATTCACAGGTGTTTGGATGCTTAAAAAACACCTACACAGAGAGAGTTAGGCTTCTCCAAAATTGCACTGTTACAAATTTAGGGTAACTGAACTTCAGCAATATAAAAGAAGCCACTGAAACAAACACTATATAGTTCTTTGCATCATAAACACAATCAAGATACTAAGAAAATGACCACAAAACAAGAGAGAAAACACAATTCTGTTAGTGAAAGAAATTAGCTAGTGCCTACTTGGGTGTGCTTTTCTTAAAATGCTCATGACACTGACTAGGCTTCTCCTCTCTGACACTGCTCAAGCTGTTCACTGTGGTACCAAAAGTCACTGCAACTTTTCTTCCCCTTCAGCCTGTTTTCTTGGCTTTGACACTTCAGTCAGCCAGAACTTAATCCTGCATTTAAATGGGAAATTCAGTCCCTCTTATTTCTTTCACACAGCACAATAATCAAATTCAGTATTTCCAGAAAAACCAGAGGATGTCTCACTTAAGAATGCTCTGGGATTATCATCTTAACTCTCACATTCTGGGTGCTGGATCTCTCGAGACTAAAAAGCTGATTATGTCCAAAATACTCATATGTCTATAATTTTTATTTTATGCATGTAAGATTACCAGTTATCAGGGGAAGATAAAATTGTTCAGATGAAACATCAGGGGTTTATATATTTTTGCCTTGCAACTATATTAGGAGTAGTGTAATTAAGCATTCAGACACAGACCTTAATCAAAACCTCAGAGTTTAAGCAGCTTTCTGATAACTGCAATTAACTATCTGTAAGTGTAAGAGATATTTTATTATATAACCACACTTAAGTGTGATTAACTGAACTTTTTGATATATAGGTCAGACACTGCCACTTTATATATTTTACCTCTATTTATGGTAAATTTGAGGCTCAAACTGTTACACAACTTAAGAAAAAACTACTTTAAAGTTCCTAAGTGGTTTTTTTCTGCTGCTAAAGTTCAAATAAATTCTCTGTCATCAAAATGTAAATTAAAATTTTCATCTTGTAAAAAGAAAATTCTTATTACTAAAAGCATGCTTTTACCCTATACTCATTTAGTATCTTTCATAACTTATTTGGTTTGGCCTGGGATGCTAAAAATTATTGTTATTAGTTAATAAAAAAGTGAATCATTTACTATGTCTTTTACTAGACCTGTATTAATTGTAATTGATATATCCAAAATTATTACTTCTACATTTACCACTTGTAACAATAATTATGGAGTTTAAATAATAATCAAAGCAATAATATATTCCCACTGGGAAAAAAAAAAAAAAAGAAAGTGAAAAGAAAAATAAATCAGACAAGATAATTTTATCCAACAAGTTCATGAGCAGAGCTGCTTTTATTTCTAAAGCTTTCACTCCTTAGCCTTAACCTTGTTTAGATAAATTGTCAGAAACTTCTTTGTTCTCATTTCAGTTGTCATGATCCTGGCTCAGATCTCTTATCTCCACTTAATGCAGGGAACAATTTATTCTCGAGAGAAAGCAGGAAGATGATTTTTATATTCTGTCTCATTGCCATAGATTGGCTGGTGAACCCATCAGGTGCAAGATACAGTAGCTACAATAAAGACCTGAACTGCTAAAAATAAAGACATTTGTAGTGTTTTGATGCTTTTAACTGTCAGCCTTTTGCAAATACCAACAGTATAATCCTTGGAACATACCTGATTTCCATATATCCAATGCACTGATACAAGAAAAAGAAAAAAGCCTGGTGTGACTTAATTCACTGACAACACCCAAATTCCAGACAGGTCCAATTCCTCAACACAAACTGTCAAATACTGCTGCTTTCAGTACAGTCGTAGGCAGTATGAAACTACCACGCAATCAAGCTGTTAGGACAATTTAGAATGGTAACAAAATTCTCAAAGCTTTGATACAATAATTGGAACCACAGTGTATTCCTCAAATTTTCCTATCTAGTGTGAGAAAAGCACAAGTACATTATACATGTTTAACTTCCAACACCTGCTCAACATATTGCCAGTTTCTGTAACTGTGTTGCAGTTCAGTACACAGGCAGCATTACAAACAAAGCAACGTATTTTAGTTTTATATCAAAGGAAGACATTTTAAAAATTACCAGTTTTCATTACAATGCTGCCAACCAACAGCACATTAACCAGACTAAAGAGGCAGTCACGCCACCTTTTACAGAGAATACATTTTTTGATTCATTTGAATAAATGCTTCTAGTAAAAGCACAACAGTACAAAATGAGGAAGAGCAAAGCAGTTGCCCTTTTGTACATAAAATACCTGCTCCTATAACACATGCATTGTTAGGAACCAGACATATGCCAACTCTTGTAACAGAAATCTGCCATAAAATCTACAGTGATACAGGAGAAACTCCAGCTAAAGGCTATTAGTATAATAAAGAGACCGGAGCACCTCTCCCACAAGGTAAGCCTAAGAGAAGGACTGTTCAGCCTGGAGAAGGCTCAAGGGGAATCTTATTAACATGTGTAAATACATGAAGGGAAGGTGTAAAGGGCACAGATCCAAGCTCTTTTCAGTGGCATCCAGTGATAGGAGAAGAAGCAGAGAGCACAAACTGAAAACACAGGAGGTACTGCATGAAGATCAGGAAACACTTATTTTTACTGTAAGGGTAACTGAGCACTGGCAGAGGTTGTCCAGAGCAGCTGCAGAGGTTCCATCCCTTAGAAAAATTCAAAATCTACCTGGATACATTCCTAGACAGCCAGGTCTAGGAGACCCTGCCTGAGCAGGGGATTGGATGAGATGACCTCCAGAGCTCCCTGACAACCTCAACAATTCTGTGATACCACAACATCCAGAAAGTATTTTCCTTAAAACTATTTCAATAAGTAGAATATTCACTAAAATACTGAAGTGATTCTGATTCATCCCAGCTTTCATACATGGTCCTCCCCTTTCTCTTTTGCCCCAGGTTCTTCCTTCCTTTCAAATGCAAGTACTCATTCAACACAGTGCAAAAGAGTGTCCTGTTCATGAAGCGGTATTCTGAGATCTCTGGGTGTATAAGACTTCATTCACCAAACACAGGAATTGAATATTTCCAGAGTCTGGTTTTCCATCTGACCATTTTAGTAAAGCGAAGACCACAAACTACTGCTCATCCAGTGAATACAGCTAGCTGCAGTAGCATTATTATTGCCTTTTTAATTTTTAAAAGGATAAAACAAGAAAAGACTCACAGAAATCTGCCTAAAAACAAAGCTCAGCTCAGAATTAAATTTCTCACTTGGTATATTGGGCCCAAGCAGAAGTTTTATTGTGCTGACATGACACAGTCTTAACACTAATGCCAACTGATCAAATTTTTGTAATCATAAGATCACCAATCAGCATGTCTCTTCATAAGGATTTCACTCCCATTGTGTTCTGACTTACCTCCTCCTATTGTGAAATTTCTTCTGTTTTGCATAGATCATGCATTTCTTAATTGGCTTCTCCTTTTATCCAAGTAAAAAACTTACTTTTTGTCAAACATAACTCACCTGATACAGATTGCTTTGAAAGAATAAAGAACAGTTTTATTTGCCTTTGGGAAGTAAGGATTACTATGCAGAATTTGAATACCAAAATGCAGAAAGGAAATCATACTACAAGGATTCTTGAGCTTTACTACACCACAATGCAGCGTCAAGAAGAAACGTGAAGCGATTTGTTTAATGGGTAAAATGAAATAAACATTTTATCTTGGAAGGCACAGTCATTTGAGCTTTGGTTACAATGATTATTATTTTGTCTCATCTGCACATTTTATATAAAGTAATTTAATTGAAACAAGACTGATTTATGCAAGTAATAAAATCATAGTATGTCTTGGGTTGGAAGGGACCTTTAAAGGTCCTTTAGTCCAATCTCCCTGGAATCTTAAACTAGATGAGGTTGCTCAGAGCCCCATCCAACTGGCCTTTAATGTTTCCACGTATGAGGCATCTACCACCTACCTGAGCAACCTGTGTTAGTATTTCACCACTTTTATTATAAAAAATTTCTTCCCTACATCTAGTCTAAGTCTACTCTCTTCTAGTTTAAAACCATTATCCCTTGTCTTACCACGAAAAGCCTTACTAACATGTTTTCCCCCATCTTTCTTATAAGCCCATTTTAGGTACTGAAAATTTAACAGAAAGGAATTGATTTGTGAAGATGATGGCCCACAGAAGAGACTTGTATTGAGCACATCTTACTTCACAGAGCATTTCTAGATATTCTTTGAGTACACATTCTTGTCACAATCTTCTACAGTGCTTGTGAGCTTCATCATCAATTCCTTTCTAAACATGTATTAATCAGATCAGAAAAGACACTGAAAGATAAAAATGAACTACTTACAGTGCTCTTCTTAAACTAAACTACCATTATTTTGCTGGAATTGTGCTAGCAGCAGCTAAACCAGCAGTTGGTATGACTGAAAGACCAAAGAGTCCGAGTACGAAAAAGACCTGCTGGTGGGCCAACCCCAAAGTCTAAGATCACCCCCAAAGTCAGGGTGAGAAAAGCTTCTCCCATTAGGCTTTGTGACTCTATGTAGATTCAGTCTGTTTGATTGGCCAGTTGCCATAGGCCCCTTTTACCCCTTAAAGGATATAATCCATCCCCCACTCTGCCCCTTCCTTCTCCCCATTGGTTGTTGTTGTATTACCCCACCTCCCTTCTGTACCCCTTTATAAGTGTGTCACAGGCAACAGGCCGGGCTCTTCGTCCCTGGGCTGCTTCGTGGTGGTTTAGCAATGAAACCCCTCGGAATTCTGTACGAAGAGCTGCCTCCTGACTCTTTGCCTCTAGTGCCGCCTGAGCTATCCAGCTTAGTGTGAGCTTGTACTGCATGTTTCCCCCGCACAGGTGAGAGAGCTGGCCTGAGAGCGTGCCAAGTAGCACTGCTGGAGTGGTTCCTCGCTAGGGAACGCTTCAGGAATAATGCAGCAGCTTCTCCACCGAACACCCCACACGGCGATAGAATTGCAGTTCACTGAGAGCAAGAGAGAGAACTAATTCAGCTTAAAGAGAGGAAAGCATAATGTGATATTTAATATAGTAAGTTAAATAGGTCAGTTAACAAGAGATTCCAGGTTAAATTTTTCTGCAAAAATTATACCTTTTATAGTCAAGAAATGGAAGGTGGTGGGGGAGACACTTTGCAGAAGAAGCTATATATATTAGCTGCCATTCTTGTGGGAGTTTAAAAGGGAAACTGAAGACTTTGTTATTTGCAGGCAACTCATGTAAAAACAGTGCCTTAACAAGTTACTCTGCCTTCTGTTCAGTCATGTTAACCTCTTTTCACAGACGGTTCACAGAGTTTCCAAACTCTTCTTTTTCTGTATGTAGATTTTCTTGTTCTAAGATAACACCTTTTGAAAAAAAAAATCATGTTTTTACATTGGCAAACATCTGTTGTTTTTCTTACCAAAATAGGGTAACTCATACCCTCTGACAGCAAAAACTAAAATAACTCCTTCAGCTCTCCAAGAGATTGCAATGTAAATAATAACTCTACTAAAAAGTTAGAGGTCAGCACCCATTTTAAATAACAGCTCCCACTGAAAAATATTTTAACCACACCCTCCTTCCCTCTTTTTCTTCTGCCAGATTTTCCAGTGTTGGTTCAATAGTTCTTTGTTTTGGATATTTGTTTAAAAGATTGAATGTGCAAGTAAATACCAAGACATTTCTAATTTTGTGTGTAGGCTTCAGAGGCAAAGTGAGATTGGTAACATATATTTGCTTTTTAGTTTTAAAAGCTCAGTTTTTAATTACATTTTTCTATATTAATATACAGACTCATAATACACTTACACTGGATGTTTTAATTTTATTATAAGAACAAAAGTTATAGAGTAGTATAGTCCTTGGAAAAGCTGCATAGTGCAAATTAAAAGCCAGAAGCTCCAGTAAATGGTACATCTTGGGATGTGCAGACATGTCAAGAACTGTCTTTTTATTTCATCTGTTTAACAGACCTTTAGTTTTACACAACTGATAGGCAACTTGGCTCACAGGCAACCACCTCTGCAGCATTGGTTTTTTTAAGTGTTGTATGTGTCCCAAAAGCCTTCAGATATTTGTATATACCTATAATGCTTGTGCAATGTGAATGTGAAAGCTAAAACTTAAAATGTGGTAATTTCAACTCTAGTCAAGCTTTATTTCAAGATTCATTAGGAAGCCACTCAGTACATCCAGTTCTGGGTAATTAAAATAGTATAACTGTCCAAAAAAGGAATGAACAAAAGAACCCCACATAATAAAGGGAAAATGAATTTTCTTCAACAGTGATTTAATTATGAAAATAGTTTAATGAAGGATATTTCAGAATAAGAAGCAATTTCTTATTAATCATATTTTTGTACATATACCATAGAAATCTACTTTTGATTTAAAAAAACCTTTTCAGTGGTGACAACCACATTTACTCTTACTTTGAAATTGCATTGCCTACTGTGGTATAAACTTGAATTTTTCTTTTTCCTTATCATCTCAAAAGTGCAACAAATCACAGCTGTGAGAAAAGTGACCTAGGAGCTAAGAAGCATGAGTGTAGGCACAGGGCTCAAAGAAAAAAGTTTTTCTGAAGAGAAGCTCATATAGTAGTAGTATAGCCTACACAGCATAGCATATATTTGAAAGATTAGGTTGCTTATTTTAAATACTCAAAAATTTATGAGGGATTTCAAAGCACTGTGATGAAATTCTAATATCTGCACCTTGTTCAGAATATCATTTTACTATTAATTTCCAAGATAAATTTGTATAAAGTTTGTTTTTAAATATTCTCCAAAATACATGTATTTATCATGACAAATATGAGAAATTCATATAGAGAATACCTTCTGTAATCCTGAACTCTTCCAGACCCTTGAATTTATAGTGCTGCATGCTTAAGAGCAGCATAATTGAAGTCTGTGAATGGTATTTCTTGACCTATCCATTCAGTACCAATAGCAGAGCCAAACAGTTCTAGACATACAGTTCTACAATACATCAGGTTTGGTTATTTTATTGATATTCCTTCCCATTGAAGGATTTTATTACCCATTTCTGCTACGAAGATGAACAAGAAACAGTTCATTTTCCCCCCCATTTTAAGGCATATGTCAGGCAGCAGCAAAGGCAGGCTGCTTGGAAAGGACAGTGGAGCTGGGAGCCAAGAGCCACAGCAGGGTGGGCAGGGCAAAGCTCTCTCTGACAAGGACACAGTCCCGTGGCACCTGAACAAAAAAAGCAGAGCAGGTCTGTGACAGCAGCCAGGGCCAGCTCACATATCAATGACTGCCAGATGAGGCTGTAATAACAGGGCAGATCTGAGGTCAAGCCAGAAAGATGGGTCAGCAAGGCAGGGTCTGAAGAGATGAGGTTAACCAGACACTGCCCCACAGATCAAGGCAAGGCTACAGTAAATGAGGGGTCCAAGTCGAGCTGCACCAAGCGTTCTCCCAGCCCAGGCAGCAAAACCTCTGGGAGAGCAGGGTAACGCACTCTGGCCCCTGACATAATACTGCATTTCAAAAGTGCTTCTCATTGAACTTTCCCATACCTCATTTCTCCATCCCTGATGGTGGTTTTGCAGACACCTAAAGAGCCGATGCCAAACCTCTTACAAAAAGAGAGCTAACACAGAAATAACAGTGATGGCCAGCATAAATTGTTTCATTGACCTAACAACCTTTGGAATAACTGGGATCACTAGTGTGGGGAACTATCCTTTTCCCTACTATTCTCATAGAAAATAACACTCTGAAAAAAATGTGCACAGTCCCCTCACTGAGAATTACTATTGAGTTTGATGTGCTCACTGTATCTACAGCAATGATGGTAGAACAAATGCCCTGTTTGAAAGGTGGTATTTGAAGTGCATGTGGCTTGTAAATTCTCAGTATGAATGACTTGCACAAGGATGAAATATGTGCATCTCCTTCAGAGAGGAAGGTCTTGGTGAAAGACACAAGTCCACTGCAGCTTAGAATTCTAGGGAGTATCCAGACATCTCCTCGAAGTTGGAACATGGTGCTTCAAGGTTCAATAAAGGTTCGACTTCAACCCTTCTAACTTTATTGCCATGTCTAAATTTAAAAAGATTGAAAAAGATTTTCACGTATTTCATTTGTTTCACTGTGAGTTATTTAAAAGAAAAAAATAGTAAATCCAAGATGAAAAGACCTCTACAACCAGAACTTGTTTGACAGAATCAGTGTTCCACCTAAGTTTTATAACAGGTTTGACTGTGGAAATGAATGTTGAAGTTTCCCTTTGTTGATTTGACATAAAATTGAAAACAGTTTCTCCATTGCAGCATGAATGACAGATGCACCAGTGTTGGGGTTTTAGTTCTAATTTTGTTTGGGGTTTTTTTTCTCTTAAAGAATTTTCCCTATACATGTTGCTAGGAGACAATACTGACTGGATACTTAAGAGAGACAAAAGACCTGGCCACAGGGGAAGGGGTCCAGCTGGCTACTCTCTTTTACCTGGGGTTTTCTTGCGTAGGGAAGAGATGCTGCAAGATCTGAATTAGGACAAGGGGTTGGGTGGAGCCCCTAGGTCTCTTGTTCTCTCGGCGTTCAGAGGGGAGAGAGGCTGCGGTCGCTGTGGGGAGAATTCATCACTACTGCCAGGGCTCTGCCTTCTGCTGCCTTTCGTCTGCTGTGAGTGGAGCTTGCTGGCTGGAGCGGCTGTTGCACTGGGACGCTGTTTAACACCCTACCTCACTAAAAGAGGGACTTTTCACTGGCTGGACTGCCTCAGGGTAAAACCCTGGGATCCCAAGTCCGCCTTTCCTGCTCCGCTGGGAGCCGGGCCGTGGCTGCCCTGCCCCCGCCGTTCCTTTGCCGTTGCTCCGAGCCTTCAACTACACTGTAGCTCTGCACCCCCTGCCTCCGGAGTTTGGTGCATCTTGCCTACCACCTGGGATTTTTGTGCTCATCCCTGCTGTTCCAGCCTGCTCTTTCCCGGGGGATCCTGCTGAAGCACCAGGACCGGCTGCCCAGGGGGTTTGTGAGGCCTTTCTCCCATCCCTGCCCGGCCCGGCCCAGCCGCCATTGCCGCGTGCTCCCCGCGCTCGCTCCGCAGCGCCCCCTGCAGGCGCGGGGGAACCATCGCCCCCGCCCTGCTCAGCGGGAGCCGCCAGCGCCCCTGCCGGCCGTGAGCGGAACTGCACCCAAGGGGAAAGGGCCCGACAGCCGAGAAGGGGGCACCGGGGCCTGGTTCTGTTCGGTGTCACTGCCACAGTTACTGTTGATTGTTTGCCTTGTTCGATACACTACTAAAGGACTGTTATTCCTATTCCTCATATCTTTGCCTGAAAGCCCCTTAATTTCAAAATTATAATAATTTGGAAGGAAGGGGGTTACATTTTCCATTCCAAGGGAGGCTCCTGCCTTCCTCAGCAGACACCTGTCTTTCTAACCAAGACAACCAGGAATACTGATTCTCTATGCTTCTTCTTCTGAAGTAGCCATTTTTTAGAATGACTAGTGGACCACTAAGGTACATGACCTTCTGAACTCAGAAACAAAAATACACTGGCTTTTTGATGATTAAATAAGTGTGCTTGACGTGCGAGGCCAGTAGTGTCCAACTAAATGGAGCTGCTAACATTTCTCTTTTAAGAAGAATTCCTACACAAAAATTTTTCCATCTCTAGCTGAGACACCAAAAAAGCTGCAGTACATAAGCCAAAAAAAAGGAGAAAATGAAAAAAAAGTGAGAGGGGAGGGGAGAGGGAGAGCCCCATCCACTAATAACCTTAATGAAGAGAGACTCAAATCTGGTATACTGGCTCATAAAAAGGTATCTGTTCATTCTTATGGAGCTATTTGCTTCCGATCCATTACATATTTATAAGTCATGAACCAGATAGCAAGGAATTTGGCAGCTGTCAAATGCTTGTTTTCCTATGTAACACAATGTTAGTTTTCCGAGTAACACTACTTGTTCTCCAAGTAGTGAAAAAAGTAGTGATATTTTTCCAACTTAAACTTCTTCATTTAGACAGCAAGCAAACTATCAGCTAGGAAATAAATCTTGAAACATCATCTTGAGGAATTTTAACTAATATGAATGAGCAACTGGGCTTAGTTTTCCATAGATACAGACACAAAAAACCAGCTTTGCATTTAGCTTCTTGAAGGGAAGTCCTGATACAAGAATATTTACTAACAAAAAGTAACAACATTCAAATCAATTAATCTTTATTCAAGGTTAAATTAAGCACACAGGAGGAGTGCTTATGCACACATAAGTGATAGGAGCACTTAATATTTGTCATGGTTTTTCAAAGACACCAAAGTTAATGTCACTCTAAGATGTAGCATTTATAAGCCTATTGTAGAAGTTTATTGAGAACAATTTTATAAAAATATAATGGAATCTATGATTTAGAAATAATATTTTTAGGAATGTTCCACTGTGTATCTAACTACATATTAATGTTTGCATTTAAAATCAGAACAGAACTCCTGGAAACCTTTTCTTTTAAACATTACTTGACATCACACAGAAGTGCTACTCCACGGAGTACCCAGTGCTCTGGAGGCTGACGGGTTTTAAGATCCAAAGCCACAATGTAATTCAGATCTGTTCGACTGCTCTTCTTGTAGACTGGACAGGAATACAGCCGTGGATCTTTTGCAGCTGAAAAGACAGAAGAGACATAAGGAGCAATTAAACTAAGTTGAAAAAATGGGGCCCTAGGGGACATGTCATAAGGGAAAGGGAAAACTGAATCTAAGTTCAATAGTACACTGCTCTCTATTTGCTATTGCCAGCTGAAGGCCATGTATGCCTTGAAACTTCTGTAGGTTTAACATGAGCACCTAGGAACTGATGCAAAGCAAGATGTGTAAATGGACACTCTAGAGTAAATGGTGTTCTTATTAGTTCAATCCGCCCATTGAACGTTACTTCTTATCAATGTATTATGTCAAAATAAAATCGTCCTACTTTGAAAACTGGTTCTAAATGCATTTAGTATTTGAGAGTACCAGTCATCAACTACTTCACTGCAGAATTAGAACAGTAGTCTAGTCATGCTCAGTACTTCAGTGTTCATTATTTAGTATCTTGGCTGCTGATCATGCCTTTTACAAAATATTAGCAATTCAAAATAGCATGTTAGTAAGTTTGCGTTTAGAGATGGAATGCTTTTCAACAGATTTTTCCAATTTTATGTTCTGCAGTGGATTGTTCTATTCTGTTTTACATCCCTATTCAACAGCATGTCCTATTCTGTATGCAAAAAACTACCACATTAACACAAATTACATTTTCACAGCATTGTACTTCAGCCCCATAAGCTTCCTTTCCAGTCCTACATTCCTTTTCTGCCTCAAAGACTAAACATCTTCCACCACCTCACTCGACCTCTTGCTTGCTTCTATGAGCTCCAAACCAGACTTATCAGGAAAAAAAAAACCATTTTTATAAATCTACACATTATATATACATATATAAAACATGTTATCTATAAACACAATATATACGTATATATGTATATGTATATATGTGTGTGTACATATATAATCCATGTATATCTTATATGTTGTGTGTACACACTTACATACATATAAATTACATTCATTTTTTGCATGTGTGAAAGAGATTATTTAGGTTTAGGTTGCAGAGATGACAGAGTTTATGTACAAGAAAGCTGGCATTTTCAATCCAGGATACATATTGTCAATATGTACAGCTTACCTGTAAATGGGTTTAAAAGTTCTCAACACCATTAAGACCATGTGTAGAGACCTATCTAAATATTAGATAATTAAATATTATTATCAATTATGAAGCAAGTCTGAAAGCACATTTTCAGTGGAAGACTGGGAAGTCTCCCCCATTGAAAGGGACTTGGTATGTACAATAACTAGCAACAGCCTCATGAAATCCCTACAGCCCAAAAGATTTCCATGCAGTTAAATAAAAAGCTACATTGAGTGCTCTGGAAATAACATCCTTTACAATACCATTACTTACTGTTATTCTCTGCATATATCCTTATAACTGGCATCATCTCGAAGAGCACCTTGGGCTTAGATTCTGTCAGTCTCATGTTTCGTCTGTCCCAACCAGCTCCTTCCAAATACAGCCCATACACGTAGACACCTTCTGAAGGAGGGCTTGTGATATCATCCTTCATCCATTTAGTGACTTCATTGCACAGCACTACACTGTCAAGAGCCCATCCTTTGTTAGCTCTCGTTATTTCCTGCCCAAACCAGACGAAAGTTAAGAGGTTACAATTCCACATGAGCACAGAACCCTTTTTCCCAGTGGTTATTAGAAATAAATTTGTATGGTTGTAACATATCCTCTTCAGTACTAATTCTCTATGATATCCATGTTTACAGCAATTTGGCTTCTCTCTAAGGGAGTGATGGCATGGAACTACAAAAAAGCTTTCAGAAAACTTTATCCACTATATTCGATTTTCAATCTTTCTATTATGTACAATATCTAAAGACCATACCAAGTAACACAACCACTGAATGCCCATGGTAGCCAGCTCTTGTGAACACAAAAATTTCGCAGATTTGATGAGAGAGAAAACATTACCTGCATGAGGGAAGTGAAACATATTTTCTGGGGGTACCTTCCTTTTCCTGCACCTCTACTCTTCAGTAACTGTATTCTTAATGACTAAGAACTCCCTCAACTCTAAATCTATGTAAAGAGACTGCAAAAAACCCTGTTAGTTAGTGCATTGGACAACACTCAGTTCTCAGTTGCCCAGTTCCTTACTATCCCATGCAACTGAGTTATGGCAAACCAAAGTTTTATCCTGGTCTTGCAATGGCTTTCAAAGATCTTTGGTTGAAGTAATTGGAATTAATGCTTGCCCCAAACTGCATTTACTGAGATGATCTAACAGAACACAAGGTTTATAGTTCAGTGATCATTCTGGCTCTTCCTCTTTCTCATTTCTATTTGTTTTACCACATAGCAAAGCCCAGAAGCTCACTTTGGTATTTACTTGGGATGTTAGGTTGTTACATACGCACAGTTCCTTTTTACAGAACCAGAAAGTACTGTAGTTTCCAACTGTTTCGGATCCTGCTAGTAAACCTTTTCCACAAACTTGGGTGCAAAAGATAGTCCCAATTTAGGACTGTTCACTCAAAAGAAATATTTTGTTACATAATTCCAAGGCTAAAGGCCTGAAATTTTAGATTACACTATCCAGACCTCAAAGTAAGAGAGGACATTTTTTCCTACACCACAAATCTTCATTGTCTTCTCCAAAAGTTTGGGATTTTTTCCCTGAGGTCCCATTGTATTTTCACCAGGGTATTCTTTTCTAATTTTACACATTCCAGACACTTACTGGCTCCAGTATGTCCCTTTAAGCTGACTAACACAGGCATTTATTGCTTCCTTTTAAAGTAAAAAACTTGCTAAGCACCAACACAATCACCAAGTCAACAAACACACACGTAACCAAATACATCAAATATACTTATATGCATTAATAAAGGAAGGTTTTTCCCACTTCATGAAGAAAGACTTAATCAGAAGTGAAATATAAGATTAATTCTGAATAGCTTTTCTGCCCAATCTCCAGTCAGGTAAGTACTGAAGGCAGACAAAAGGGGAAATAGACAAATAAATTCATGGGCTTAATGACCATTCTCAGACCTTTCTCAACAGAAACATGAGACAATCTTTTTCTAGTCTACCTTAATAATGTTGTGAGGCAGCCTCTACTTATTTGGGCCTTGGTCAAGACAGGGAATATATTTTAACTCATTAGTGGTTGATATACTGAAAAAGTATATGCAAAGGAAGAGCAGTTTACTCAGGAAATGTTAGACAGTCACAGATCTTCCCATGTGTATAAACTCATCCTTCATCAGACAATACATTTCAATTTTTAAAAGCATGTCAAAAAATAAGCAGAATAAGACTTCAAATACAATTTACCTGCCTCACTGCAGTTAAAAATCCTTGAGGATTAAAAAACCCTGTCATCCAGAAGCAGTTTGGTCGACTTTCAAAAATCCACTTGTAAAACTGGTGGTTTCTTTCTAGAAGCTCAGTAAACCAGAAACCAAGTGTACCGGAAGGCCAAGATGCCTAAAAACAGTAAACATGTTTTAAAATAGCATACTGCTGTCAAGAAAAGCAAACTCCTCCCATGGTAATAAACAATATAATATTAGTAAAGCATATTTGAAGATCATCTATCATATCTTAACTTTAATCTGATGCTTAAACTTGCATCCCACTGAAACCTGAAGCAAATTCTTTCCCTGTTCAAATTCATGTCTACTCTTCGATTTACACACGCTTAATGCTCTCTACGGTAATTGCCCATTTTATGACATTTTTGCAAGGTTAGATAGCTGTATGAACTAAGAAGAAAAATTGCATGCATGTCTTTCTAATTCCAAGGTCAATATATCAGGATAACATGATTTCTGTAAAACTGTTATACATTTTTATTCTTCTGAATAAAAGCTAAGGAAAACTGAACTTGGATTATGTGGAGATATAGTTGTGTTGTGAAGCATCTGTTTAGGTCTAGGTTTTGTACCATGAAAACACTTTATCAGTGGAAACAAAACAAGCAAACAACAAAAAATCCTCCCTATTTTTCTTTCCATCAGTTGCCATTAACAGCTCTAATTGTCCTTGAAAACAGTTTCTATGGGGAGAGGCTGAGAGCTGGGATTGTTTAGCCTGGAGAAGAGAAGGCTCAAAGAAGATATTAAATTTATACCTCATGTGTAGAGAACAGAAGATGGAGCCTGATCCTTGTCAGGAGAAAAGGCAATGGGAACAAAGAAGAAATACCAGAAATTCTGTTTCAGCTTAAGAGTTCTTTGTTCGTTTGGCTGGTGGTTGCTGATAGGTTGAGTTTTACTGATAGGTTGTGAAGATGATCAAACAGTGGAATGGGTTGCACCTTTCTGATTCTGGAGACTCCTGGGAAACCTGCTTTAACTGACCCTGCTTTCAGAGGTGTGATTAAACTAGACTGTCTCCATAGGTTCTTTCCAGCATCTACTATTCTGTAATTATGTGGCTGTAAGTCAATTTTGTAAAATCAATACTGATTTTGACCAAGGTGGACCTTGGCCACCTCTACTTAACCCAGAAAAGGAACATATGTATATTATATGTGTTCAATAAATAGCACCAGTGTAGTCCACTAATGTGGGTGCTATTTTTTAAAATCCATCATCACATTTTAAATTACTCTCCTGTCTGTAGCTTTTTTATCCTGCCAATATGCAACAGGCTGTTAAAATGGGAAATACCTGCATCCCTCACATCCATTTCCATTTTTATAAATGAAAGAAGGCTTGTTTTGACTATGTTTATTTTAGCACAAAATCTATTCCAGCAGTTGCACAGCTCTGGTTAACACTTCTGAAACACAGTTTGAAAAAAAGTGTTTACTGTAAGTCTAGCAGTTTAATCTAGTCTCTTCAGAAATAGGTTTTTTATTTCTTTCCATAACAAGTTATGTACACCTACTTTTTTCCAGCTAGCAGGAATCCTTCCATCATACATGCAGTCTAAAGCATCCCTCAGATTTTCACTCATAACTACTGTCCCATCAATGGCAAGTTTTAGATCAGTCAGAGTGCTTCTCACTAAAGAAATTACTCTCTGCATTTGTTCAATCTCCTGTCGCAAAAATATGTGCATAGGTTCAAAAGGTCCCATGTTCTTTAGTTTTTCTTTTACCTGTAGGTAGAAAACCAAAGATCCTTTAAGAGAAGTGAAAAAACAAAGTTGCCTTTATGTCAAGGTTAGGCCACATTATCTTTAAGACATAACATAATTCATTTATGAACTTAAATGGTCAATTTGACACCTCCCTTGAAGGGAGACAGAAATATGGGATTTGTTCCAAGAGAAATCTATGATGCTGAGACCTGATTTTAGTCTAAGTGATGATTTAGTCTGTATATCATTCTATGAGCTAATGCCATTTAAAGAGCTTCTAGGCTGTTTGCCTTAGTTCAAGGAATTCAGCTTTAATTCCAACAAGCAGTTCCAAGGTTCTCTTTGCACAAACCAGTCAAGAGTTAATTGCCCCAGCTACTTCGCTTCAACATAGTAGCAGTACCTGGGAACTATCAGGATACCAGGGAGCCTCCTATTCTAACCAAACTTCCAGGTACATTTTTAATCAAAAGTGTAAAATTAACGAGTAAACAACGGCATGAACATAACTAGAAATTTTATAGTGTCAACAACCTCAGTTAAAAGTTGATGATCCTATCTCCCCCATAGTGCAAATGACAACTTAAGCATTAATGGGTTTAATATTTTTTAAGAAGTCCTCACAAAAGCACTTCAGCACCCATTTAATGATTTCATTATAAACATTAATAGTTTGGTCACACTTCTGTAAAATGGGAAGTATCGCCTGTATGAACGAATTCAAATAATGCTTTTAGAAAAGTTGTTGGGTTTGTGTTTTTAATCCATAAGAGGCAAGATGGAGCAAATGTTTTTGCTAGAAATTCATTAACTCACTTCAAACGGTACATAATCAGCAGGAAGTTTTTCCAGCATGTCATCAGCCAGTCTGGCTACAACTGCCTCTCGAGTTTCACCTCCTCCACCAGAGCTATCTTTAGGCTGAATACTGAGGATGGTGTCCAATACATCTTTGGAAACTTTACTTTGGTAGGTGATATCCGCATTGGGGTGCAAACCAAACACCTCTGGTGTATCATAAACAGGAAGGCTCTACATAGTAAAACATAAAAAGAGTACAACTGGGGATTTAGAAACAAATCATTAAGAAAAAAACACACACAAAAAAAATCCCCAAACAGACATAAAACCCAACACACAACAAAACCAAATAAAAAAAAGGAAAAAACCCTCGATTCTGTAATGTAAGAAGCTAGATTTCTTCAAATAGTCTTAGGCCAAATAACTTGCTGTGGTCTATTTTTCATGTCACAGCCCAAATCACACCAAACAAATAGAGTTTTAATATCTATGTGCTATTTTAATAGTAAACTTGTACTCTCATGTATCTAAACCTTTTATTTCCAAGAGGTTGCACCCAGTGTCTGGACTCCATTCTTTGCCCTCTTTAATAGCTTTGCACCTTTAGGTACATCCCACAAGAAAACCACATGAAAAAGAAAATATATATTGCTGTAATGAAGATGATAACATTGATAACAATAATTAGTTGTCACTAATAGACGTGCAGACTACTAGAAATCAGTAAAAAAACCTGTAAATAAAAGACAACATACAGGTACTCAGAAAAAAAGAAAAATTATAAGGAATTAGGAACTTACGAGAAACAAGCGTTTAGCTTTCATTTACCAACCTGTATGTACTGAAGGTATTGCTCCACCATAGTACATTTGGGTATGCTGTATCCTTTGTAGAAGCAGAATTCAGGACTGAATGTATTTTCACTGAACCAAACCTTTACAAAAGTGTTCATGAGTCTTTTGTCAAAGTCATCTGTCACACGACCACCATACTGGATCTCACCTATCATGTAACAAACAGTACTCCAGGAGATCCCCTAAAACCAAGTAGAAAGCACTGACTTTAGCTAATCCTCTTCTCATTTACTTAGATTTGCCTTAGTAAAAACAGCTAATGTATCATGTCTGTCCCATTTGGAAGAAAGTTATTTTCCTATTACTCTTTTTTAATTACAGTCTTGCATTCCCAGAACACCTGCAAAGATTTCTCGAAATATAATTTCTTGATAACAAATTCAACAGCATCTTGAAGATAGCAAGAAAGTTACAGAAATATCTGAATCCTCTTTCACTTAAAATGCCAACTGCAAATTGCCCTGCCACAGACCTCTCTGTATGACAACCAACCATACGGAAGTGAGAAACATAGGATAAATTCTTGCATAATTATTTAAAACCACTTTCGATTTCTTCATGCTGCAAAGATAGGTTGGAGGGGCCAAATCTTATTATTTTTACTCAAAATAGATTTAAGCAAAAGAGTATTTTAAATACAGTCATCCTTTTTAAATAATTGACTTAATTAGAATTGAAAAAGAGGTCTATACTTCTAAGGTTTATATTTCTGAGATGGCTGGGAAGGCTTTTTTTTTTTAAGGCACAGGTTAATGAAGAAATTAAACATGCACTGGATTAGAAGTCTACGTCTGCTGCTGTAGAGACAGGTATACTTGAAATATTGAATGTTTGTGGAAAAAAACCAATGAGTTAAAATCGTTCTTGTAGTTCAGTTATTAGGAAGCATTTACATACATTCCCCTACTAGAAAGATCCATCACCTTAATCCACCTTCCCCACAAAATCATTAATTACCTGCTTGGTATCCATGCGATTCAAGTGGTTTTGAATGAATTGCACAGTAGCATTGAAATCAGCTTGATTAAACTCATAGGGTATATTCCAACCCAGGGATCCAAACTTGCGTCTTTCTTGAGCGGTGGAGTGTAGAAAGGCTACAGCATACAATAGTGGTTTCCATTGCACCATTTTACTGGCATCTAATAAATCCTGGCTGACACCTATTGATTGCAAACGGGTTTTATGAGAATCACAGTAATCATCTTTTTCAAAACTACTTCAAATCAGTGCTAAAATATCACTCTAGAGATAATTCACTTGGCTCTCTGCCTCTCCCAAGGGTAAATTATTGTCCCACAAAGTGTTCTGTGCTGGAGACTTTTTACAGAATGTTATTAAGTTGCTCAGATTAAAAGAGTAAACTTCAGGGGAAAAAACCTCACAATTTACTAATAGCTGAATTCACATCAAGTTGCTTTCTGCACAGAATCTTTGTCCTTTTTTTATGTAGTGTAAGGAGCACTTGATAGCCAACAAAGATTAACATGTCACTTTTCTGCCAAAAGACAGAAGATTAAAAATTCAAACACTTTGAACTGAGATATTAGAAGCCAGCATGTGAGAAAAGAAAAGGCATTTCCTTTTTTTGCTGTCCAATTAGTTCTGGCAACAGAACTTCAGCATAGCTCTCTTCTTTTTAATTTTCAAAACAAAAACCAAGATGTGTCCTGGCATCATTTCCTCATACCATCTTACACCTACTACCAGTTTAACATGACCACACAATAGCATCACAGTCCAAACACTGATTTTAAATTTTTACCCTTCTAGCACTCACCACTGTATGTTCTCTTTAGTCCAGCTCTGAGCCCTTGTGGTGGTTCATTGGTAAATTTAATCGACATTTGAAGAAGGGTGATGGGGAACTGTTTGTGAATGTCAGTTGTCATCCATAGTCGAAAGCTTTCATGAACTGTCTCTGTCTCTATTACAGTGTCCATTAACTCATCCAGAAAGTCAAGTCCAAGGTGGCAGTTTTGCAGAAGAGCCCAACCTCCCTAGTTTAAAACAATAGAATATAAAAAGTTATCAGCATTGTTCACAAACTGAAATCACTCCTTGAGGGGAGCTAAGCTGTGGGCTGTTTCTTCTGATGATGGTGTTAGCTTATTTGGGTTTTTTCACCTGAAAAAGTCGTCCTTACTCATCTCATCTGGACTTTTCAAGTAGTCTCTACCTTTTCCATTTCAATACATTTAAAACATACATTGTCACAACTACATTGCTGATAGAAACTGATAGATTCTGACTTACATAAGGGAGCTCAGGAGTAGCTCCATAGAGCAAGCTGCTAAACCTTGTTCCTCCCAAGGATCCCTGGCTTGGAAAATAACCAAATAAACATACTTAATTAATCTATTGCTATTAATCAATAGATGTCAAACTTTCTTATATGAATTACCATATTTCATTATAGACATCTCTCATGCCTCTTCACTAAGAGGGCTTGTGAGACAATGAGGGAAAGTAACTGCATTTCTCTTAACTAAACAGAAGGTACTTCTCTCCCCTATTTTTGAATGAGTTTCTTTTCATTTGATCTCCTAATTAGTTCTTTATAAGAAGTTATCAAACAAGAACCTGAGGCAAAAGTCAGACTAAAACAGGTTATAAAAAGGAGCTCATCACACAGGAGAGTAAGAAGCTCAATCTTTTCACTTCAGCAGGCATAGCAATAGTACCACCTGATGTGCAAAGCATGCCAAATTGGAACATCTCACCTTTCTCATACAGATAGTTTTGTTCTTTAATTCCTCTTCCTGTAAAATGCCCGTGCTACCAGATTGTCCCTCCCAAGTCCAAATTCAGACTACAGCAATACAAAATATTTTGCTATACAACCTTGTTTTTTTCAAGTTTATGTAACTGTCAATATCATATTTGGAATTCATGTTCTTCATTTAACAAAATACATCCATATTACTAAAAATAAAAAACTGAAAAAGTAATCTGAAATGTTTACAGAAGAATATTTACTGGTGATGTGGCCAAAAAAAAAAAAAAAAATCAATTCAGCTATGTTCATCAGTCAGCAATCTACTATAAAAACCTCTATTTTATGTGAAAAGCACCCTATTTTCAATGAAAAACATCTGCACAGTATCAAAATCTTGTTATGGCAAATTGAAAGACTGTGAAAAGACAGTTCTCTTGCTTAGGACGCTTATGTAAATAAATATAGGGGTTTGCATCAGCAGTAACTACCCACCAAACAATATTGTCTCATGACATGGATTTTTATTTCTAAGTGTTTAATTTAGAGAGAACAACATTCAGATTTTTGTCACTTACATGAGCCATTGTCTGCTGTAGTAGTTTACGAGCATGGATTCCTTGCCCCTGGCCCATGGAAACACAACACGTTTCTGTCTTCAGTCTTTTTCCCAAAGCAATAATTGAGTCCGTAGGATCAGAGCCCATGGAAAGAAAGCATATGAGAGGAGTACGTGGATCTGACTCTTCCCATGTTTTCTCCAAGTCCAAGATGACTCCTTCTGCGTATTTCTCCCCCATAGTGTCAGTGATATATTTTCTTGCCTATATTAAAAAAGGATAGATTTAACTTGTGACTAACCATTTAATACCATTTTCTTCTCAGTGTAAATACAATCAGTAAGTCAACCAAAGACCAAAGGCTGCAAAAAATTTGTATAAGAGATATAAATATGCAACACGTTTATTTTTACATGTCAACATTTCATATAGTCTTTGAAGGTGTTATTTCTTATAGCCTTATAAGACCAGTTAAAATGTTTAAAGTAATTATTATATTACATATAGGTATATGTATTGTTATATGTTATACCTATAATTAGAATAGAATAAAAATAATAACTTCTCTAAAACTTTAGAAAAGTTTACATCTTTAAAGATGATATCTCCATTAGATAGTCTAACTCCTAGCCTTAAAATCCAAAAAAAATTGGAGGATTAAAGATGGGCTGCAAAGCTCTTAGGCCTTTCCCACCTTCATGATTAAACAAGCAATGAATTAACAGTAGCAATGATTAAAATAACTATCATTAAGTAGAAGATCCAAAGGAACAGGTGACAACCATTTCTTTTATCCCTTCTTTATTATCTTTAAAAGTTCTAGATTATTGTTCTTTTCCATGAAGAAATAGAAAAGGCCCTTTCAAACAGTCTGGAATGATCTTCTTGTACTCTTTCCCACCACAATGCTTTTTTCTTAGATAAATCTTCCCCTTAATACCTCTGGGTTACTTCTCAGAGACAAAAGACATTCAGCATTAAGCACTTGATAAACTATCAGTTTTCATAAAACCATTTAAAGATGAAAGTTATGTTGCCCCGTTAACAGTAGGGGAACTAATTTTACATTATGTGTTTCAAACATGTAGCAGACATCACAGAGATATTCTTTATACAGTACTGTTTAACCTATTGACTGCAGTTAACACCAAAACTGCTGAGATTCTCTCTGAATCCAATCACGATGTCTAAAGATGCGCATCAATTAAATTAATTCCACACTTTTAGTGATGCATCCTAGTTTCAGTAAATTGTCATTAATTGTCCTGAATTGTCAGGAATTTTATAATTTTTTGTTCTTTTGTACTGGAGAAGAACATAAAGATCAAAAATAGGCTCCTAGAAGCTGATTTTTCTTTAAAAAAGGTCTATTTAATAAACTTCAATTTTACACTTTTTTTTTTTAATGGCTTTGAGAGCTTTAAACAGACTTTAATATAATTTTTACTAAAGTGGGTCTAATTCTTCCATGCAAGAAATAGTTCCTCAATTAAATGGTGTTCAATTTTCTTTTCTCTCAGCCAACCAAGTTCATTAAAATATTTTACTTCAGCCTAACACGAGGACACTTCTAAAACTCCAGTGAGTGAGCAAGGACAGCTAAAAGTACCTCCTGAACTGATAAATCAGATCTGGATAAACACATATGAGTCCAGTAGAAATCATCACAGTGAAATCGTTGGATAATATTTGTTCAATATATTGGAATAATTTTGCAATCACTGCCCTTGTAACAAATACATAAATGGTCTGAAAAGAATTTCAGAAAGTACAACATAAGGGTCCATTATAAAAAGGTATTTAGCATTACATGAAATAGTACTAAACTACCATCTGGAAACTATTATTCTAGTGATACCTGAATAGACCATGTAGGCTATATAAATATACCTGAGCTATGGTCCTGTCTGGACACCAAGATCTGATAAGAAGAAGATGTCTGAAGCAGTCCAGAGACTGACCATAGCCACTAGGAACCAATTCTTCTTCAGGGTTCTTACTATCAAACCAGATTTTCCACTGTTTCTCTTCTCTGGAAATCTGCAATTATACCATCAAAGAAGCAAATATCACTAAACAGACAGGTTATATTTGTGCTGCCACTAGGTCACAAACTTTTAATGAGAGTCAGAGACATGTAATCCACATACAGGGATTTGTTTAGCAATATTAGTCCACAGATTTAATAAGGCTATTAAAAATAATAGGATCAACTTTGAGATTTTAAGTAGGGAATTGTAGAATGCAACAACATCCTTGAGTATTCTGAAAACAGGACCTACTAATCAGTATTTTCTATTATAGCTATGTCAGAACATGGATAGCTAGGCACAGACACAGCTTTGAGAACAGCAAGTACATAATTGCTCCCCACACGAACATACAGAAAGTTGTCTTCACCTATACCAAATGCTATTTACCATTAGCTACAATACACTTAGTGTCTGATAAGACTATTCCTACAAGTATTGAATTTACTGAACATCCTTTCCCTAACTTTTATTCCATGTAACCACAGAAATATTGGAACAAGCATCATAAAACATAGTGTAAGAAAGCACAGCAGGGATGCAAGAAAATCTAACAACCAGAATAAGATTAAAGTCGCAATATGTGAATTGAATAATGGCAAGTTGAATCCCAATCTGAAAATTTGATAATTCTATAAAGTGTGAACAGTCTACACTCTTCTTATTTTCTGGGGGTGGGGTTGCATCCTTATATCAACATAGGTTGCTAAGCAATCAGGGCTACAGTTGTGGCTATCCTCTGTCAGTTTTCTTTCTGTTCTATAAAATAAAACAGTTTCCCACCACAAGGCTTGATCACTACCAGACAATCACGTGTTAAACAAGAGATCAATTTTAAAAAGCTCTTACGTACTTGATCAAGAATATCTGAAAACTGTTTGTGCTTGCTGAGCTCCACCAAGTTCAACCAAGTCATATCCAGAATCCATTTAGCTGGCTTAGGAGGGCAAGCTTTAAGGTCTAGGGAAGCACCACCTGCAAGAAATTGAAATTAGTTATAACTAGTATTGTTGGAGAAACAAAGAAAAATAAACAAAATAAAAGGGAAAAAACTAATACAAGAATCCATTTTTTAATCATGATGTTACAGGAGTTTTCTACATTACAACACCATGCCATATTTGATTAAGCTGAGTTTGCAATTTGGTTAGTTTATAGAATTTTTTTTTATGTACCTTAAACAGAAATCTTAACCAATTTATATTTTGAGGCTTTACTGGTTTTTTGTGCAATGTGCCTGGAAATAAATGCTTTTTGGGAAAAGGTGTTCTGAAGATTCAGCATGGAAAAATTCACAGTTATAATCCATAAATAAATGCTGCCTGGAAAATTAAGTCTCTTGGAAAGGTAATACAAAATGGATCCAAACTTTCAAGTGAACACAGTGCTTGTATGCAATTAAGACCAAAGCCATGAACTTGTCACGTTCAGCTAAGACTCTGATATTCTTTTAAACTTAGTATCATTTTCTGCTTCTATTTGCTGCACTTACTAAAGAAATTATAATATATTTAGTACAATAACAATTTTTCCAAGTTAAACACATACCTGATGGTATTTGAGCAGCAGATATAAAGGACACTTTAAAATATTCCTTTTAAACTCTCACAATTCCAAAGGCATATTAATCAATATTCAGTGAGCTGCTATAAATAGAACTACCATACAATGTTGCCTGTCAGCAGCTCAGAATGATAAGCATGTAGTCTTACAATTGACTGGTTTCTCATGTGCAAAAGGAAGGAGTGTGCTGGCTAGGAAGTACAAATACGTAAATCTTCTATAATAATAACACGCTCTCCTAAAAATTTATTCATAGTTCCAACCTTTAATAAGTGTCAGAAATTCTTCGTGCTTCACTCTGTTTCTTTGTATATCAATCTTCAAAGTAAGCAGTAATGTGAAAAGAAATTTGTGCTCCTCATAGAGTCCTCGGGCAGTATATTTGAATACTTCATATGTCATATGTTCAATAATATTAGTAATCCTCTTGCTGGTTACAGGGCTCTTGGTAGACCTGTCGGAAGAAAGGTCTGCAGTTGAATGTTCATTTGCTTGGGCTTTATAAAAGGGAATACTATGCAAAAGGAAAAAAGCCATAGTTCAGTATTTTCAAAACATGAAAAAAAAATAGATCACAAACACAGAATATCAGACAGCAAGCTAGCAACAACTTTCAGATTGAAGGAGCAACAACAAAAATAAAGTCCTTTCTAATCAAGCCTTTTTGCCCAGCTGAAAATCAATGCAGTATAATGGTTTTTAATTATCTAATGGCAAATTTTGAAGGACTGTAAGTACATTAGAAGGTCCTTTGCCTTGCTAACGGACAAAATTTTATGGGTATTTAAGCTGACAGTTCCTGGTCAAGATTGTAAGAAGCAACAGTTTTCTTTCTGATACTAGTTTACAATAAGTCTTTGCTGAACTATAAGCACCACCAGGACCGGGTAGATATAAATGACACTTATTGTTAGCTAAATTACCTGGCTAGGGAGCGGTCAAAAAGTCCCAGAAACTGCCGAAGCGATGTCTGATACATGACATTGACCATGCTCATCTCAGTGATAAGGAAGTACAAGATGCTACCTCGAGTTGCAACTGAAGAACAGGAAACAAACGTGTTCAAAGTAGAAATGCAGAGCAGAAAACTTTAACTCTCTAAAATATGTACAATGAGTTTAACACTAATGATACATGAAGATCCTTGAGTTCCATATTTTTACTGCCAGAAAAATAATAAGATCATTTATTTAATCCTCATTTATACATCAGAAAAAAAAATATTTGCTGTAATTAACACATACTATATAAAGCCCTGTTTTCAAATATGAGCATATCTGGAGAGCAGCTCAATAGTACACTGCAATATTGACATCATCAGTAAAACATATAAAAATTATGGCTGTTTGAAATACTGTTTAAGTATCCAAAACAAATTTCTCTTTACAGAGTTTTACAAGAGTCAATAAAAGTCAAATGAACTATATTGATTTAACTTACCCAGCACTGATTTAACTTCTTTGCAGTAGTCATTCAGTTTTAAATACAAAGGATTTACATTATCTGCAATGCTTTCTGGTACACTAACTGTACACTTTTACACATTACTTAGAACACAAGCAACTACAGAGAGCTATTTTTTCCCTGGTTTTTTCACATTTTTACCTGTCAGTTAAAAGTCAAAAGACTCATGAAATGTGCTGACTATAATAACCTACGGATAAATGATGAAGCATTCATCAGAATAAATATAGAGTGTTTAATGTTATACTGGCCCTGTAAAAGAATGTCAACGTGTTGAACTCTTAACATACACTCACCTAAACACCCTAATGACTGATACACTTGTTTATAGAGCAATGGAAAGTCTAAAAAAAGAACAGTTCATTCAATTTTATAAATTCCACATGGGGCATAACATTGACTATTTTTTCCATTATAGCTCAATATGACATCTCCTAGATACATTTTACTTACAGGGAAACACAGATCTCTCCCAACAATTTTGGTCTTCCAGATCTCACCCTACTATTTCTCCTACTCTAAGTATTAATGATTTAAATATATGGTCTAGCCATTTCCTCACTTCCTTCACTCACCAGGTCTGTACTCTTCACGGGCTGAATTGATCTGTACTTCAGTTTCAGCAGAAGTTTGCAGTTTCTGTGTTACTTCTTCAGCAGTCTTCTTAGTGTTACTCAATACAATTAGTAGACTCTCATCATCTGCCAGAGAACTCTTAGTGCTTGTAAGTCGAAACAAAAGGTTGTCTTCTAGGTCCTTAATCCTCCTCTTGTTCATAGTCACATCTTCAATAAGATCAGTTCTTTCTTTCTCTAATTCCTGTTGGATTACATGGTAATATTTGGGAAACAGAAGAGCAATCAAAACCAAAAATAATACATTTATCTCAAAAAATACTGATCCAACTAAAACAGTGTAGGTGAACACTAGATGCATTAATTTGGGGAAAGAATTCCTGTGGTATTTCTGACACAAGATCTATTGCCAGGTTCTGGACCTGCTGTGTAGGCATTTACAAATAATTTCTACAAATATTATGGAAGATGCTCATATCATGCCCCAGAAGAAGTTCAGAATAGTAATTGTTCTTCTTCTCTTTCTGTTTCAGAAAAGGCAAACGCAAACACCATTTCAGTCATAGGATTTTCTTTTCCTCCATGTAATCTCACGTTCATTTATGCCTTGTTTTACAGTCACCATATTGAAAATTTTGTCTCAATGGCCATCCTTACATCAAATCAAGCACCAAATATTTCAAGAAGTGCCAATACTCCTCCATCAAACAGGGATAATTTCAGCCTCTCACTAAAATGCTTCATTGATTAAGAAATTATGTAGAACTTGAGTTACTTCACTATAAGTATTTCTTTTATACTTTCAGTAATACAATCTGGGTGGTTTATGTATTTAGCTTCTTTTCCAGTGTCCAAATAAAGAAGACGGGTGACTGTTAATCAAGAGTTTTACATTAAAAAACCAACTATTTGAAATCTCTAGAAAAATATTTTTCAGAGATAATAGACCTTTCAGTTCATTCTTAAAATTAACCTTTAAAAACTAGTTACAAATTAGTCACTCAGAGATAAAAATCCTCTACTGAAATATTACCAAATGTTTCAATATGTTGAAGTAAAAAGAAAGAAAAGGGAAAGCATGGGTTAAGAGTTTCTCATAAGATAAGGTTAATATGAATCTAATGAATGAACAGTTAGTGAGCCAGTTGGTAGGAGTATTTTCTGTGTTTAGAGAAGTGCTTCACAAAGTTTACAAAGGTCTGGTGAATAATTTTAACAATGTCTCTCTAAACTTGGAAGTTCCATGTTCACTCCATCATTGCCAAGTCCATTTCCACAGTGCTTACTGGCTGCTAATATTCCAAAGAAACAGGGACAGCACTAAGAAATACACAACCTCTAATATAGCACTAGAAACATAATGGACCTGAGCCCTTAGTGAGGCTTAAGGAAAGGTTTTACTCTCCCATTTGAGTAGTCTTCATTTACACAGTTTTGAAAAACTGTTACAACTTTTGAAATTACTTTTTTTGGTTTTCCACATTCTAAACTTCTAGTTTTCTCACCCTACATTCTCCTCCTACATTCCCAATTTAAGCATTTATTTCTTTTAAAGAATGCCCTTTTACCTTAGAAAGGAAGTGAAGAAAAATCATATTATTACTACAAAATTTAGAGGTTTTTTTCTTGGTATATTGAAATATCATAATCATCATCAGGTAGAAAATATTTAGTGGGGCACTCATTATAGAATAATGCAAGTGCAACATAACTTAGAAGATATACTTACTTAGTCAAAAGACTGACAAAAACTGATGAAAATAGACAAGAAAACTACAGTTGTCTGCATCAACTGATCAACTGATGCTTCATGGGACTAAAGAAAAACTGGTAACAGTTTCATGAAGCATTATTTTCATGCAAGTTTGATGAAGTAGAAACATTGTTTTAAAAGAATAGCATTAAAATAAACATCTAATTGAATATAATAATTAACATACTGAGCAAAGTTAAACTTCATGTTTTGTTGAGTTCAGTTTAAAAAGTTAAACATACTTTAGAGTCAATGCATTATAAAAACAGAAAGCTATTCTCACAAGAGCCTGAGAAACAAGTTGGAAACAGTTACCAAACTAAAGTGAAGTAACCCTAAATAAAAACCTTAGTGAAAAAAATCCATCT
This sequence comes from Platysteira castanea, assembly GCA_013397175.1. Classification (NCBI taxonomy): domain Eukaryota; kingdom Metazoa; phylum Chordata; class Aves; order Passeriformes; genus Platysteira; species Platysteira castanea. Next base: position 84,894 of record VYXC01004633.1, read on the forward strand.
ATTAAGCTCTTAAAATGCTTATTGCAAATCTGAAAGTATACACAATTGAAAGTTTTCTTCGTATCTTCAAAATTTTCCAGTCATAACACCAAGAATGCAGAAAAAAATGAGACAAGTTACCATGTACATAAATTCAAGGAACTTGCACCGAAGAGGCTATTTCAAATCCAGTTTTATGAATTCCTTTCACAAGCAGATGACATTTTAGAGACTGTACCAAAGAATGCTATTTCTTGTTAATATTCATAAAATATGAAAGCTGCTACATAGCTTATATCATTCTGTCACAAAATGATTCACAAGTACAAGAATTTGCATCAACTGTTCCTTAAAAAACTTGAGCCTTTTTCCAGCAAAAATCTTGATATATGAATGTGAAAATTCAAAAAGCCATAAAGAGTTCTTGCATATTATAACTCCACCACTAATCTGACTTATCTATGACAGTAAATAAACAAGTTTTTTGTCAAATTACATAACAGCCAATGTATCAAAATAATGATATCATTAAAATATCATGTTATACTACATTCAGATATATATCAAATCTCTCAAATCCTATAATTCCAAGAAATATAGTAGAATCAAATTTATACAGCTATACCAGCTGCCCATTGACCACCTTATGCTTTACTTGTATCTTGCAATTGGTTTAACATCCTGGTGGGAAATAAGAAATCAGTACCAGCATTCTTATCAGTAAAAAATTAATTCTGCCAGATGTATGTGACAAAGATTCTACTAATGGGCATACCAGACAACAGAGAGTCAGACTGTGCAGAAACTTTAAATGACTTTAAATGACTTTAAATGCTGTAAACGCTCCTTTTCCTTGTCGCAGGTCTAAACCTCATTCATTCTAAGACCAGAACCATATAAGAGATGGTGGAATGGGAAGAAGGATAGAAATGTGCATAAAAATCTTGAAGAACACTGATTTCAAATAAATAATCTCTTCTCTTTTGGGGGCAGAAATTCCGCACAGTCATGGTAACACTGGATATCACCAAGTAGTCATACTGCTCAAATCATTTGGCAGATTATCTGACAGTAAAGTAATTCCATCACCTTCCTACCAAAGGCTACAAAAGGTAGTAAGAATCCAGACACTTAAGAGGGAAATGCCCAAATTCACAAAGATGCATAACTAGACATCATAAAAAAGTTATTTGGATGGTGGGATGTTTTTAATTTGCCGATAGCTGAGAGGAGAGGAGAGATGCAGCAGGCACAATTTCAGCAGCAGAATTGAATTATTTTATTGTTTTACAACTCTTCTTATAGACTTTCTTGCTTCATGGTGTAATTGGTCAGGGATCAGCCACCCCTCTAGGGTGATTGGCTGAAGTTCTACAACATCCATTTTGAAAATATTTCTCTACTGTCCTATAAACAAACATTAGCACGGTTGCAGGTGTTCATAGCTTACAAAACTCTACTGATAGCTCCCGTGAGAGAGAAAAGTCTCTCATGGGATTAGAAAGAAGCAAGAGAAATCCTTGCTAGCAGCATTTTTGCATCCATAGTGGGATATGTTCAAATTGACCTGTCAGGAAACCTTGAACCACAAGTTGTATAAACAGAGGCCAAGACAACTGTAAAATGGTAAGTATATTCTGTGGAAGTCCCCCTGCCTGTCAAGTGACCCACTTGTCATTTATCTAGAGGAAATATCCACAGGTGCTTTCAAACAAAACAGTAGTGAATATAACACTCTGAGAAGCTGGTACAGAGTGCACCATATATCCACTTGTTACGATCCGGTTTAAACCCAGAAGAGCAAAGCAAACGAAGTCTCTGTGCATAAACCAGAAGGAACTTTGAATGTTCAAAATATACCCAAAAAAGAGATTAAAACTAAATGAGTTTAGATGTTGGTGTCAAAAAAATGATGTATTTTATTTAATAGTAAAAGAGGCAAAGAGAAGGAAAGAGAAAAGAAAGAAAGAAAGACATAGAGAAAGAAGTGTCTGTGGGGAGTGGGGGGACAGGGAGAGGTGACAGGGGTTAGGTGGAAGCATATCACCCATCCAGGAGTCCCAAAAACGTCTCGTTCTTCCCCTCCATCTGGTCTTCTGGTGGTGAGGGTCCTTCATCGCCGCCGTGGCCACGCCGCCACATGCCACCACATGCCACGAAGTATAGAATCCCGTGGATTAATACATGCTTTGGGCAGGTGGGAACGCCCATGTGCCTCCCTTGCAGGAGGGCAGTTTGACCCTGTCCCTTGCAACACTTAGAGTCTGTTGCATCATCTCTGGTGCTCTGGTGCAGGGTCTGGGGACCCCTTTGGGGCAGCCTTTGATGGGCCATGACACCCTCTCTGCTGTGGATAAGCTTCTCCCTTCCCCCCCAGGTGAAGTGTCCCCCAGCTGGGCTCCTCTGCACAGTGGAGGATGAGCAGTCACTGCATCTCCCACCAGAGGCTTTTCCAAAACACACCCAAAGCCTCTCTCCCCCCACCCTTTGGTTCGAGGGTCTGTGCGAGCCTGGCAGCTGACAGCCCTGGGGCTGTGGTCTCCACCTTGGAGGTGTTAAGCTTAGGCTTTGTGAATGTCCCCAGCCCTGAGTTGTTACTTTTAGCAGCTAGGGAGTCCAGGGCCTCTCAGAGCCCCATTCAGGGTGTGGTAGTCTTCTCTGCAGCTCTTGTAATACAGTTTTAAAAGTCCATCATGAAAATGTTTGTTATAAACTATAATATTTCAGTCTCTGACACGACTTATTAGACATTCCCACTTAGTGACAAAGAGGCCATTGAATAGTAGAATAATTTTAAGCTGGAAGGCACCTACAGAAATTAACTAGTTCAATCCCTGTTCAGATCTAACTAGCTCAGTTACTCAGGGCAGTGTCCAGGTGAATGTTGAACCCTTCCAAGAACTGAAATTCCACAAAAACCCTGGGTAATCTGCCCCTGGGTTTAACCATCTATGTAATTATTTTTTCCTAATATCTAATCAGAATTCCCCATGGTCTGACTTGAGTTTGTTACTTCTCCATCTAACTTTTGGCTCCTCTTTGAAAAGTCAGGCTCCTTTTCTCTGTCCCCCAGGCAAGCACATGGCAATGGCATTGACTGCAGGAATTTGATAAACTGACTGTCTCCTGGAGGGAAGTACTGTATTTCAAGGCCCAAGAAGTGAAGTTAGGCACAAGGCTTTGTGAATATACATATCACAGCGTGTTTTAGATAGACAATGATAATTTCATTACATAGTGGGTTGACAAGCTGTCAGTGGTTGAAGAGAAGCTGATGGTGCAATGAAGCTGTCTGACAAAAGACAGACCTTAGCAGATTGAGTGTGATTTCTCTCATGAGATCCATGCACTGTTTGGGAATGAAATGCAACTACTAAACGTGAACAAGATGATTGAGAAAAATCTTACATTGCCGGGTCAGAGCGAGGTGTTGGAAGGACAGGAGAACCTCAACAAATGCCACAATAAGGAAACAAAGACATTCCTGTCATTCCTCCCTAGCAAAGGTAAACTGGAACTATTGCCAAAATCTTAGTAGATACACAGTCATAGCGTCTCATGACATCAACATTGCCTGACCTTATAGCTAGAGGGATTAGCTGCTTAGTAGTTTTAAAAGATACCAATCAGCCTCCCTCCAGAGATGCTGGTGTCATGTTGACTGGGACTGGCATCCCAAACCTGGACTTCCTCAACTAATATATCTGCAATGTCAAAATAAGTAGGTAGCCCATTTTCTCGTGGAGCAAGGAAGTAACTAAGTCTGAATTTTTGCATTAGGTTACGTTGCCATGAGCTCCACGGTGTGTAGACAGAAGAACATCAGTTTTGATTTCAGGCCCTTTTGCTTTTCACAGGCCATTCTCATGAGGTTATAACTCACTGAGGCAGGAAAAATAAGGTGAATATGTTACAGTTGCAACAATAAAGAGACAGAGGAACTTCCACATGAATGAGTCAATTGCTTCTGTGTCAGTTTTTAAACCACTGCAAATAGATTATATTAAGAATAATCACAATAGAGAGAGCCAGAAAGTTACCTTGATATGAGAATAGAAAGTAATAAATTAAAATTAAAGTAAAACATTCTACAGGTAAACATAAGAAGTACAGCCAGGAAAATAGGTAAAATAAACTCTTTTACCTGTTTCTCTATGAGAATGACTCTGCCTAAGAGTTGATTTTCAAGACCTTTCATGGTTACAGTAAAGTCAATGATGGAGGTTCGAGCACTAATTTCAGGAGAGTAACACGGATTTGATAGTTTTGTAGTAATGTAAAGCCTGAAGCCATTCATAACATCTATTTCCTTATCACCAACTTTCACCTTAAGAAAAATATTAAAAAGAAGTCTTGAAATATCAAGAACCAATACATGCTTTTTCAGACATTGTGTATAGGAAAAAAGGTTACATTTTTCTGCTTAAAGGCATAAAAATCCAGTTTTAAATCATACATCTGATGCGAACAATTTGCTGAGAATAGCCAAGGACTATTTTAAATGGCCCATTCACAGATTATTTCAACTTTTAAAAATTGTCATAAGCAATAAAAATTGTCAAAGCAAAGGAAATCTATACATTAAATATATTAAGCATTTGTGAACTTAAACCTTTTTTTCTTGTATTAGCATTAATCAAGTTTAAATAAGTTTAATTTTTTATAGTCCTATATTTATCAGGAGTTATTTTGCTAAGGAGGAGGGTGTGGGGAGGGGAAGGGAGGAAAGGGGAATGCCTACATTTGCTCTTTTGTTTTATTGTTACCTTGTTGACTGAACCTGTTTTGATGATATTTCTTTCCAAAATATTATCAAGTGCTGGGTCAAGCTCTTCTCCAACATCTTCTACTAAAAGAGGTCTTCCCAAAGAAAGGCTGTCTTCTAAGTGGTTTCTAAAATACTTGTGATTCAAAGAAGTGATCTAAAAACACAGATGCAATATCTTATGCCCCTTTACCAAGCTTTTTGTTAGTTTTATATTGATAAATTATTTCATTCTCTTTAAATTACTGCCAAAAACAATGATCCTGTGAGTAGACTAGTATTAAGGCAAAGATTGTGACCGCAAGAAAAGGTAACATCAGCATACCCTACTTCCAGAACTCATGGAATGCAAAGTTGTATTTTTCAGCTGCAAAAGCAGAAGCAAAGCAGCACTGAGAACTTCCAGTTTTGATATCCTGTGAGTGCAACTACCCAAGAATTTCACAGGAAAAATTCACAGGAACCTTTTAGCACCTTCAATTTTATCTTGGATAACATCTCCAAGTCAAACTGCAGCAGGGTCAAATCCAAGATAAGTGCTCTTCTGGGGTTGTTTCACCCTTGAAAATTAGAGGTTTACATAGAACAGGACCTTAAATAGTCTTTGATCTAAAAAGTAGTCCCCAGTATAACTGTGATTTTCAACATGTTCAAAAAGCACATTCAGTTTAGACTTTAATAAAGCTATAAACAAACTAATAATCATTTTTAACATAACTAAGCAACCATTAAAGGTTTCCACACCTAGATAACTATCAACATGAAAGTGGTAGTACTATTCTCAGAGCCACACTATTATCACACTTCAAACTACATTTTATGGCTTTCAGGGATTTTTCTTTTTAAAGCTGGTTTATTGGTGTGATCATAACTGTAGCCAGTAAGGACTATCTTTCTCATATTTTCTTGTTTGCACTGAATTTGTGTATCTTGCCTCTGTACATTCTAGCAATATGTCTTCCCTGTATATTGGAGAGAACTTAGCTCCTGACATCCATACTAAGACAACAGAAATTAACAATAATTTCTGATTAAAAGATGAAAAAAATCACGCTGTGAATCTTCATTTATAAACACATGAAATTGTATTAATCAATTACTTGGTTTTTTTCTAACACTTACATTATTCTGAAAACGTGCCTATTATCAGACATTGCCCATCTGACCTGTTTTCCAACAGTTTGTGTTTCATTAAAAAAATTCATTAAACAAATGGAGTCATTGGTGCAAAAGGATACACTTCCACATCTAGCCAAATCTCAAATCTACTAAAATATATCTGAGATATTCTTTATATTCAAACCAGACTTTTTATATAAATGGCATTTCCTAAGCATTATGTGAATCACTGAATTTTAATGCTTTGTAAGCTAAGAGTTTTTAGGGATTATGAAAGCACAAGCATTTCTATTACCTGAAGGTCATTTCTGCCTTCCTTATTTTTAATCCAAATTTTACCCTGTGCCTGTGGATCAATTAATAAAGGATAACGAGATGCTTTAGTGACAATGATTCCATTCTGTATGGATAAGTCATCATTTGGCAATCCTTGCAGGTTCCATTCACTGATAGTTGGAGCATCAGTCAACATTTCTATGAGGTTCAAGTTGTTACAAAAGGGAATTTTTCGGCTTTTCATTTCCTTTTGCCAGTCATTTAACAGCAGACTGCGGAACTCTTGGTTAAAAGGACCAGAATAGGACAGAAAAGCTGTAGCCAAGAGTACATCACCTCAAAGAGAAAAAGGAGGGGAAAAAACTTAAACCAAAGCATTGCAACCTTGCCAATTCTACTAATAAACAAGATGTTTCCTTCGCTAGTTGCTACACATTTTGGCTGGTAACTGAAGAACACACTTTGACCTGTAAAGAAGGCAAACCAGTCTTCTTCCCAAGGCTCACTGCATGGCAGGACAATGCTACATTGCAGTAGAGGCCACGTTTACTTTGTTCTTACAATGCAATTGTAGGAATCAAGAGATCAGCATCTGGCAGCTCAGCAAGGCCAACTCAGCACACGGTTAACGCTATTCCAAACGCCAGATCCTGCACGAGCATGACATGAAGAATGAACTTACTCATAAACTTTCAATTCCATCATTTTCTTGTGCAATCATGAGAACGGGCTTAAACAATATTTGGGGGGGCAGGGGAGAAGGGGAGAAAAACCCCTTTTAAGTACTGATTCAATTAAATTATTGTAAATCAATTAGGAATACTAGTAATAAAAACTGTCACAGACATCATTATGGAGGTATTAACTGTGACAACTTTTAGTCTTCCGTTCAGGTTCAAAATTTTCCCCTTAATTTTCATGACACCATAGTTTGAGGGCATTTTGCACCTTTGAAATAAGAATGCAAGATTTAAACTGGAGAAGATATCATACTTTTATAACCAGCCCTAAAACTTTTTGGACACTTTCAAGTTATCTATAAAAGAAATACAATGAATTTGTGGGGAAGGCATCCCACATTTTTAATAAGTTAATACATATATACATATTATACTAGCAAATAAAATAAAACCTATTTACTATAATACAACCTATACAGCGATATCTGCTTTTTGCAGTCTTTCAAGGTAAAAGTCAGAGAAGAAACTTCAGCCCACAGTAAATGATGAGATAAATTTCATTTATTGATTGGTTCATTAATGAACCAATTATTTATTACAAAGTGCTTTAGTTTACAAGTGTAAATTTAAAAAATGATAACGACCTTCTAAGAAGCAAATTTTTATGAACATTAGTAACTGCAGTTAAAAATATTGATTTCTACATATAAATGTCAGTGCCTGAGTATCAGTCTTCCTCTTCTCTATATATATTCTCAGTTATACACATTTTATTTATACAGTTACTAACAAATCGCTCTCTTTGGACTGTTGCCTACAAACATCAGTCAAGTTAAAACATTAGTGTCCCAAATACGTCCCACCACATTCACGGCCATTATCTTTTCTTTTTAAATATGAACTTCAGCCTTATATTTATTTTTCACCAAGCAGTGCTTTAGCAAAGGAATTAAAACAATTGCCCTAATTTTTGAGACAGGGATCTATGATACAAAAGAAAAGTTTGACATTTCAAATGTTCTCAGTTTCACTACCCACTACAACTCAAGCAGCTTGCTTCCAGGTTCAAAGGTGTGGATAAGAACTTACCAACTAGCCTCTTGGTTTGCATGGCAAATTCTTTACTCTGTTCTGTCCACCTCTCTTTTTCACCTGCTAAACCACTTATAAGACTTGAGGCAGTTTGCATTTTATGTCGGCAACGCTCAGCATCTTCCAGCAAAGTCTAGAGAAAACCACACACCAAGAGAAATTGTTTACAGTCATATATCTGATAGGCCAGAAAAATCTCTACATCTCATTACAGTAGATAAACAACAGCTTAGAAATATGTTCTCTAACACCTCTATCACCATGCAGAGTAGGGAAAGTGAGGTGGAAAAAACATACTGGGACAAACTATCAACATCTGTCAGAAACACGATTCAATGTTTCTTTTTAATATTTCTGTTCTTAACTTGCCTTTTAGTGTAGTTGGTGAATAGCATGCAAAATTCCTGATACTTATTAATTCTGGGGAATTCTACCCAGAATTTCAAATACATTATACGTGTATAGCATACATGAAACTTGAGGTTACAGTAGTAGGCACTAAATAAAGAATAAAAATAAAACAGTTGTTGATGGGGTGGGAGGGAAGAGGGGAGAGGATCAGAGGCTAAGGAGAGAGGTGGAAACCAAAGAGGCAGTATTCAAATACTATCTGTCTCTTATCCTCTGTCCATCAACATTTTTTTCAAGGAATATTAGTGAAATTGAAAGAACACATTAAGTGTTCCTTAAAGTTAGGGTAGAAACTTTTTTCTGTGAAGAGCAGTTCACCTGTTTTTCTCTCATTGCATTTTCATACTCTGCCTGCACAACATCTAATTCTTCTTTCTTGGCTCCCAGTTCTTCTTGAGCTTTCTGCAGATCCAGCATAGCACTGGTTAGGCGTTTCTCCTGAATTGCTAGATTAGCCTACAGAGCATAAAAACGTAAAAGTTTATTCATACACAGAGAATTTGAAAGCATTTGCTATAATATAGTTCAGAAAGTTTTCCTGTACTACATTTCCAAATCAAACTCTTCGGTGGAGATTTCATCACCCAGTAAAACCTTTTATTTGACTTTTAAAACAAACTAAATTCTTATTTCAAATAGCTGCACTTAAGCAGTTGGTTTAATGTCAATTAGAAAAAAATGATGAAAAATACTTCTGGGAATGCCAGTCATTCTTCATCTGACACAAAAGTTAGTCTTACATGGCTTGCAAAAGAGAATGATGCCTCTAGAAGCCCACTTGATTTGTCCAACCAATAGGCTACATCTAAATACAAAACTTGCTCCCCTCTCAACCATTCCTATTATAAATACAAGCTATTCTCTATTAAACATGCTTGACCATCTTCTTCCTGACTTTCATTCTAACTACTTAGGCCTGGTTTTTTCTCTACATAACACTGATGAAGAGCCTCTGTACAATCTTCTTATGAAGTGAGATCTGGAATACTAAAAGAACCAAATCTCGAGGCTTTTTTCTACTTAATTCTAAATTAAGGTAGAGCAATTGCAGTAGTGTATTTAACTAGATGACAGATGCTTTAACTCCTTTCAGTAGGGGTCCAGAGGCATAAAACCACACCATCTCTTTCATAATTTTGACAATTTACAAGTAAAAGCACATTTGGAATATATTTTATTGTAGAATTGCAGTGTTTGAGATAATAAATTTCTGGAGAGGGAAGCACCAGTTCAAATAAGGCAGCTGAAGTTTCCCGTAGTTTAAATCCTCAAGTGCAAACAGGTGAGGATGAGAAGGAAGAAACGGTGTTTGTGACTGACTAACAGACATACCTTTAAAGGTAATACTTCTTTGTTGATGGAAAAAAATACAGCCATAGCTTTGGTCCACGAACAAAGGCCAGCAACATTCCCACACACTCTCCTAGCTGTCTCAATGTTGTAGTCTGCCATTTCAAAATAAGGGCTCAAAAGTTCTACCACTTCTTCATTAATTGTGTCCTTCTGAAATTGCTGAAAAAAAAAATTTAAGAGTGCAATATATATAAGGTATGTAATAAGTGTAAACTGTACCTACGCGTATGCCGGAAAACACAGAACACTATAAAGATCACAAGTGTTACTTACAAATATTTGTCTCATGCATCTTGGAGACCTTTACAAAGTCATTCCTCTGTTATATACACTTACAAAATGGAAAAAAGTTTGCCTTCATTTATGATCTTTGCTATCTTACTATTACTGTTACACAGCTAATCGTTGATTCAAAATATCACTGATATCCTGCTTGAAATTTCATTTTGCTTCAGACAGAATAGGTGTTTTAACAATCTTCATAAAGAAAAGGAAGAGCTTAGTTCTGGTTCAAAAACATACATTCTACGAGACAGTCCTTTGAAAGGGCAAGACAGCTATCTTATCCTTAAATAACTTATCTTATTAGTGGAATGTATTTCATTTTTAAAGAGTTTATTTTTACCCTGTCTTTTCTCCAAAAAGCATAGTTTTCATTTTTCCTCCTGAAAAGCTCTCAATTTTCTCCCTCAAATTTATTTACAAAGTATAATGAAAGTCTGTCACTGAAGAACTTGAAAAGTAGCTGTTCCCTGGAGCACAAATAGGTTTAATTATGCACAAGCAAAATGAAATGTTGAAGTCCCTTAGTAAATTAAAAACCCTTACAAGTAGATGCAATGTGAATACTATATAAATAACAACCATGCCACTACCAAGCATACAAAGCTGGTCAAGCCTCCTACTAGACCAGTGATACATGAAGTAAACTCAAAATGCAGAAATCAGGGATGATAACACTCAGAGGAGCAGGACATACCATTTATTCCAACTAGATAAATCATAATGTTATTAATTTAAGTTTTGAAAAGGAATTTGTTTACCAGTTAGCTACTCTTTCCATTTCCCTAGACCAATGCTATGAACCAAAAAATTCCAAATTTTAAAAAGTTCTGATAGTGTTCATCCTAAAAATCATCTATGCTTTTGCAAGGCTGTGCACAAGCTGCAATGTTGAAAATTAATGAAAAGTTAAATATCAGAAAAAAATATGTTTGTTATCAGTTTTAATGAAACAAATAAGTAATGGCTATCCAAACCAAATGCTTAAAGTTTTGGGTCATTTGTCACTGAAAACAATTTCATTGCCTTACTTAGGAAAAATTATAATTTCTTTATGACATGACTTTGCAAGAAGGATTCAAGCTTATTTCATTCTGACATACTTATTCTTAAGCCCTTAACATTTCAGATCTATTGAGTGATTCCACTTGCATATTTGTTCTCCTGCAAACACCAGAGAAAACTTTGTCCCTTATTTTCTTTACATTATTAAAAAAAAAAAAGGTTGCACAAGCACCTGTAGGCTCTGTAAGAAGTTCCCGGTTGTCATCAGTTTCAAAGATTCTTGCCATGATGGGACAGTACAGCATTTTTCCTGATCAATTTTCACATGGTTGACTTTACGCTGGAAGAGCAGCAACACACAGTCCATGATGCGCATGATGAGGTGAGGAGGTCGACCCAGTGTGCGGACAGTGGCAATATCTGCAGGTTTTATTGTCTAGGAATTTAAAACAAAGGGCAAAGCAATTACTGTTATTGTTTATTTAATAAAACATGAAGCATAAGCTCACCAACAGTATTAATGGGAGAAAAAAAAATTGTGTTATTTTTACCTCTGAAAAGCATGAAGCTAGAAGGACCTCCCGGTCAGATTTTCACTACTAACTCCTATCAGCTACTAGGAAACCTCAGCACAGCACCTCCACAGCAGCACCTTAAAACTTAAAACTACCATGAACAGTTTTGACCAAAAAAAAAAAAAAACAAACCAGAAATATCTTGAAATGTTACTTGTTTTTTTAAATGCAAACATGTTGACCAGAAACTGAGTCTAGAAAGGAAATACTTGCTGTTGTAATCTAGCAAATGCAGGTAAATTAAGGAAACCAGTGAGAAAGCTTGATATACTTATATGTTTGCACCTTTTAATACATCTTCCCAGGAATATTCCTGGTGTAGAAGCAGGCTTACAAGAAAAGTAAATTATAGTAATGTATGAAAACCTGGGCCTTATTAAGAAAGGCCAAGTAAGCCTAGGGTGCCAAGTCTAACACTGTAACTCATAACTCTACATCATGAATCAGAAAGGACTATCAGAAAAGTCTGCTGAAGATGTCTCCTCAGAGAAGAATCGATTTGAGCAGGTACTGCACCACATACAGAGCAAAAAAAGCACTGAACAATGGGAAATGCTGATGGGCAGACCCGCTCCTATAACACACACCACTCTGAGCAGAAGCTTTGCTTGTTCACAGGCAGTTTAATCAGGTCAAGCACATGACAGCCCAAACAGTAAGCAACAGATTACTGTGAGTGTTATGACACCTTGCTTCTAGCCTAGTACATGCCTCACTGGGAATTCATGAAGGCAGATCTTAATTACTTGTGTCTATACTTCAATAAAGGGACTGCAAAGTAGTGCAGACTATCCAGATTGCCTTCCCTCTGCCAGCCCTTTGTTTCCCTTCAATATTTTGCTGCTTGTTGGGTTCAGTGTGCACCAAATAATTCACCACAGTTTTTTCCAGATATCTGTGTGAAAATTTTAACCTGTTTCTTAGTGACTGTTAGGAAATTCAGCTCAGCCTTTTTTTCCTAACATACAAATTGTGGCAAAATTGTTACATTTATTTATTTATTTATTTACTTTTTTATAGTTGTGCATTTAATATGCTATTTTTATTACAGGGCAAAGTACAAAAAAGTTTTACTGAACTTTGACAATTCTTACTCAAACTTTAAAAACTAATCTCACCATATGTTTAGAAATGCTTATAAGATGTTTTATATATACCTTTCTTTTAATGTAGCATTTGTCATTCCTAAAATATTTTAAAAACGGAGCAAAATAGCTAATCACTTTTTTTTTCTTCTGGGTAATGACCTTTCTATTTATCAAATATTTTAATAGGCGTTTACCTATTTTGCAAGCAGAATTCTACTATTGGAATCCCTAGCTAGAATTTGCAAACCTGTAATGATTATGAGATTCATCTTTTGAAAGATGCAGACCCATACAGAGAAGAGTCTTGCTTAAGGAAGTGAATGAATGAATGAATGGATATACTCATGCTGATAGGCCTGTTTTTATGATAGTTTGCCTTTCCCCTTTAGACATAGGCAAAGAAAATTTTTATAGAAAATTCAAGAATTTCAAGATTAAGCCAAACTGCTTTTCCCCATTGTGAAGTCTTACAATAATGCTAGCGTTGCTTTTTCTTGAAATCACTTTCTCATTTATTATCACCCCACATTTCAAGGAGAGCAGTATTGGTTTGGTTCAGCCATTTTAGTCAAAAGCAGAAAGTAAGCTTTAATAAGATACAGGTCCACACAGAACACTGGTGCTCTCTTTCTACTGCAGATGCTGACCAGTTAACATTGCTGGTTTTTTCACTTGTCAGAATGCTTGCCTACTACTGGGTTTGTTGTTTTGTTGCTGCTAGTTCTTTAACCTTTTTCCTGTGGCTATATATAAGGGTCTTATAATACAGACCTTCTCCCTTATTCCTCTCTTCCCAGCTATCAAGTCATCTACCTTCATTTAGACTTTTGCACTCTGTCCCTTAAGAGTCATGGCAGCCAGAGACTGTTAAACATTTCTCACTCAAAGTGAAGTCTTACATTCAGAAGATCCATGAAAATTTTTCTACACTAGATTTCTCAGAAAATCATAGCATTCCTTCAAATCAGTCTTTAACAATCACAACTGCTGGCAGCCTCTCAAATGGAAAGGCAAACTTGCCAGTAAATCTACATAAAACCCTTTGGGGTTCATCTATCCTTCAGGTTTTTTCTTCATTTTTTCTGTTTCTTTAGATGTGAGCTCCCTGCTAGCATCTAACAGGTATATTTCAGATTTCACTACTACTACTCACAGCAAAATGTCTTGAGGCATATCCTCCTATAAAGTCAGCTGAGCAGACATAAAGATAAATATTATGCAAGATCAACTAATATTAATCTTTTTTAATCTTAAATATATGAGCAAAGGATTATCATTCTATTTCAAAAGTTTTACAAGAAAAGTATGGTGAAGGAAATGAAATCTTGGTAATGCCACAACTCCTAAGAAAAGATTTTTTTTTAAAAGAAAACATGAAATAGTGGACCAGAAAACTTATTGAAAATGCAATTTCTTCGTGAAAACCTAAAATAGGTGTTTTGGATTTGGATGGAACTACAACTGATTTTACATGGAAAGCTCTTCACTCATTGCACACAAGCTGTTTAATAACAGTATCAATATTCAGTTACTGGTCTAACATCAACCTGCAGCACATGATATATCAATTACAGTTTCAAAGAAAGTTAAAACTTGCCCTTTTCTGAAAACTGACTATTTGGGGTTTGGTACTCATGTGAAAAAAGAAAAACAAAACAGAACCTAAAAAAGCATCGAAATATGTATATTTATTTTCTGTCAAGTGAAGAGTTATGCAATACACCTGCAATTTTATATTTCAAAGACATCCACCTTCTTAGTGGTAATGTTATACGTGGTCCAAGTACTAACCTGTAAGGCTGCTTCTGCCTCTTCCAAAGCAGGCTTGGCAGCTTCCAGCTTCTCTTCAGCAATGGCTTTGTCAACCGTGATACTGTCTACAATAGCCTGGGCTTTGTCTTTCACTTTCTGGACATCACCCTTCACGTTCTCAGCAGCCTGTGCTTTTACTGTAACTTCTTTCAATACCTAGAATGTGAGGAAACCCACATGCCATAGTTAAAAGAATTTTTGTTGTAAAATCATATCTGTCCAATTCCAGAAAACTCAAATAAAATCATTTTCTCCATAAACGTTTCTTTCCAACACTTAACTTCATTTTAATTGATTAGTCTTTTCAAAATAGAAGGAATAAAAGGAAAAAAAAAAATCAAACAGCAGTACATTTTGAAGGCTGTACATACCATGTCAGCTTTTTCATTGGCAATTTGAAGTTCCTTTTCTTTTACCTCCAGTTCTCTGCTTAGAGCAGCCACTGACTCAGAGGCCTCTTTCAATTTCTGCAGACCAGTATTTATTCTGAAGTTAAAAAGAAAAATAAAAAGCATCTCATTCCCTATGCAGTTTTCACTTTACTTTCCATCTGTAGAATGAATCACATCAATCAGAATGAACGATTGCAAAAGATGTTTTACACCAAAAATAAAACTTGGACAAGAACTTTCACCCAAGAGTCTGATGTCTTCCAAATCAATAAAGTGGACAGTAAGTTACATGAATAAAGTTTGTGGCTTGAAATTTTACCCACTTCAAACACTATGTCTGTATCATTGCATAAAAATCTTGTATGTTGGTTCCATAAACGTCACTGTCCCTCTTGAGCCAATATTCAAAGAACTGAGTTCTATACCGCAGAAAGCATTTTCTGATTACTAAAATTCTGAGAATTATAACCGAGAAATATTTCTTATTTGAAGTGGACACTGAAAAGAAACTAACACCAAACAAAAGAGAGTAACAGAAATATAGTATTGAGGTAAGACTTCTCTGAGTCAGCATTAAAATGCCTCTCCAGCAGTGCTTTTTTTCTTTCAAAAAGTCTTCACTTGGGACTTTTCATACAAGTTTAAGTGGCCTCTACAGAGGCTGCTATTGCAAAGGCTACATAGTACTTGGACAGCTGAACAAATATAGGAGAACAGACAAAGTGAAACACCTGCCAAAGCAATTCAGACAATTCAACTAAGATACTAGGGTTAAGTAAAATGAATTGGAATGCATGAACTAACCTGGTAAATCTGAAGATAGATAACAATCACAGGCCTTTTTGTTTTACAAGCCTTCACCCATAAGGTAACTACAGATTTCAAACTCAATTTGACTTTGAAGACAAAGAATGTTTCAAAGCAAAATAAACTAGTTTAAGTCTTTCTTAAATGTTTCCAGCTCTTTTTTACAGCCTTTTAAAGCTGAGAAGGCAGTTTTTCTTAAGGGTGATACCAAATGATACATCAGCTGCTAATTCTACATTATATTTTAGTGTTCCTGACATGAAGATATACCTGCAAATAGATCTCATCTGAAAATAGGAATAACTATATCAAAACCACTTTAATAATCTACAAATAAAAAGCTTAGCAGTCAAAGTGAGGCTCTGTGTTCACAAAATCACCAAGACTATTTCTTACATGTTTATAACAGAAGAATACAAGTGCTCATCAAGAAAACAAAAGTCGTTGCCTGGCAAATTAAATTCTATTATCACTATATTATGAAATTACATGTAGATGTTTTCTTCTACTCTTTAAAAACACACAGGTATCATTTATATTCACCTCATATTTCCTCCAAATATATAGCCTTTAGCTTATACGACAAGAGCAACTACAATATTGAAAAAGTCACACCTTTACACAATTCTAGGAATTAATTTTTTTTTTCTTTTTTTGCTGCGCAAGGAGATAAGCCATGCATTGAGATGAAGCACATCAGAATATACCTACCTGGGGAAGAAAACTACAGAAAAACAGAAGTAACCTGAATAGTTTACCTGTTTGATAATGTTTGCACTTCAGCATGCTTTTCTTTGTATGTGGTTTTATATCCCTGAATAAAGGTCAGGTAGGATTTGGGAGTCACATGTGTAGAACGTCTGTATCTTTGAAAGTAATCAGAACACTTTTCTGCCACTCCATCCTGGAATGAGCCCATACACTGCACAATTTCCCTCTTTGTATCAGCAGTGCAGTCCATATCAAATGAGGACAGGAAGTGTTCGGATACTTAGGAAAGAAAGAAAGCCTAAATGTAAGTAAATGTTTAGGAAAATATCTTAGTTTATAAACAAGTCACTATAAAACAAGCCAGCATGTATTATCTTGGCTTTCACCCAGCTTCTGAAATCCTTCTTTACTCTTCGCCATCAGATTCTGAGTATTATTCCACACTTCCCAATAAAAAATATAGCCAAGGATCTGGCATTCTTTCATCTTCAAAGTGTGCAACTGGTTTTTTACTCTGAACCTAACTGCTACCTACCAGGGACTGGGTAATCACAGCCTTCCTCTGTATGCCCTATCACAGACACAGTCACAAATAATCTCTTTCTTTAGTAGCATCTTTGCCTTTTTTACTAATGCTTTTAAGACATCTTCACGGGGAATTTCTCTTCAAATGTGTTCAAAACCTTTCCTCTGTTAGAAATATTTCAACAGCTTAATATAGGCAAGCTTTAAAGAAGAAAATATCTACATCAAATTTTAGACTCAAATAAGTTTCTTCTCGCAAAATTCAACACAATTAAAACAACTACATAAAACCTACACATACCTGCCACCAGAGCATCCTTAGGCCATCGGCTGAACCAATCTATAGTGCATCCAGAAATCAGAGCAGGGAACTTCAGGGCCCTATTTCGGAATTTTTCACCTACTGGCGAAAAGCAAAGAACTACATGAAGGTTCTGACGGACTCTGGTCATGAAGTAGTCATACAGAGCCTCACTGGTTGGAGGTCTTCGTGGATGTTCCTTTTTGAAGGAGGGAATGAGGTCACTAATGATCTCATCTACTTCATCACGTGCGAATAAGTTTGACACCTTTGGGAAAAAGGAAGATTTTTCATGCTCTTTGAGGTGATCCAAAATAGAGGATATAGCACAGGATTCTTTTAATACACAGCATTGCAGGAAGGAACATTGCATCTTGAACTCTGAAGTTATTGGGACCCACCAACTCCTTTAAACAAGAACTTTTACTGAAGTGATTCCATTAAACAGACCGAAATCTAGCTTCCTGTAAAAATTTAAACCCCACACTCCAATGGCTTTGATTCCTTGTCTTTATATTCCAATAACTAGTATCAATTACTCTGAAACATATCCCTGAAATAATAAGTAAATAAAATCAATAGAATCCATCCCATCCATTCTGGACATAAATTTACCATACTAAAAATAACTGTACACTAATAATTAATTTAACAGACAGCTTTTTAAAACATCAGTGGTATTTCCCAAGTCTCAATTTTACTTTTTGAAGCTATTCTCATGTCCATTGAGATAGCTTCTCTCACTCTAACCTAGGATTTTTTAGATTTTTTAGACTGCCTCCACTCTTAATAATACTTTAATGATAAAAAACACTTGAGTTTTAGTTTTTGAAAGTGTACGCCTTGACTTATAACAGAATATTCAAATAAATTCTGTTATTTTACTTCCAAATTATAAATTTTACTAAGCAGAAAATCGAACCTGAGAAGGCATCTTACCTCTCCTGATGACAAAACATTGTTCAAGTATTCCAAGAAAGATTCATCTTTGATCTCATTGTCTGTAAAAAGGAAGCAGGTGCCTTTGCCTTGCAGTCCTGCTGTTCTGTATAAGAGTTTCAGATCCTCCATCAAGTTTAAAGTGTTGTATGATCTACAAAAAAAAAAAAAAAAAAAAATAAATTAGTTGAACAACTACTCATTCCTTTTTTTAAAAAGTCTTCTTCCCAAAAGAGTAAAAAACCGAAGCAAATTTAACTTAAAAACAATGTCTTGGAACTTAAGGCAAAAATGTGCTTATTTCAGATAGATCCCCTGATGAGACCCTCACCATGGGACATTCCCACATGTGAATCTACAATTTCTTCTGCTGCCAACACACCTAGAAAAGATTTTAAATCATTTCACTTCTCTAAAATGACATTTTATTTGAGTGCCAAAACTGACCTGTCCTACAGACAGTTTGGGAGGCATTCATTCTAAGTCATTCAGAGAAGGATTTATATTTTTTTTTCTTTTGTGAGTTCAAAAGAAACCACATTTCAAAAGAAACCACATTGGGCTCAACAATATGAAATAAGATAAAACATCCTTGGAAAAGATTGTCAAAATACTTGACACACACGTAAGACCTACCAAATTAATGGGCAGGGATAAGGATTCAACCTTCTCACATGACAGCATTTCAAATATTACAAGATAAACTCATGAAGGCATTTTGGATATATAACCACCTAAAAGTATTTTCAGTACAATTTAGTACACTGTGTAAAGACTCAAGGATAACTTGACACTGGCAAAATTCCTTCTCATTCTGTGAAACGCACAAAATAATTTACTACTCCAAAGATGGTAAAAATCTACCGTTATTGTAGAAAATCAAGCAAATCTAGTAAGTCTCAAAGGATTTTCATGTCTTCACACTCTGTGTGATGGTGATCAGACTACATTAAGTGGAGAATATGAGCCTGTTTTATTTAGAGGAAGATTTAAAACATAAAGTATTTATTTAGTTAAATTTCAGCTAATGCTTACCTGGTCAACATTATCTGGAACGTGTCATAGCCAGCTATGAAGGATGCCAGTCTTGTCAAGCTCTGCTTTCCTGAGCCACCAACTCCAACTAAGAGAGCATTTCCACGAGGAGTGCGAATCACACGAGAAATCTGTGTAATATACCAGTCATTTATTGCTACAATGTGTAAAAGTCACACATCCAAAAAATTGTATACTACTGCATTAATAAAGTTATATTAGAAATGAAGAACAAATGAAAATTTTAAGGTTTAATTAGGGGTTCTATATTACTATTAATATATTCTGCGGACATTTGTGCTTTGCAGTATTTTCTGCTAACCTGTCAAATAGTATAGCAACCATTTGATTACATCACTGTGTATGTTCAGGTATCAGTAAAATTACATCTCTCACTTCCACAAAGTAGAAGTAAATCTCAGCTGTGATTTCTTAGTGATGTGCTATCACAGCATGACAGATTATCAAAACTGGCAAGGTAATAATAATTTCCTCAATACCATGACCTCTGGATAACTTCGGTAAGACGCATCTCACCAGGTCCTTTCATTGTGACCAGAAAGACAGGATGTCCCAAGCATGTAAAATTCAGGACAAGAGTCTTCAGTATTCGCTGCACCAGGTAATAATACTGCCTTTATAATGAATCTTGTTAAGCTTCTCATTTACTAGACTTTAAAAATGCACAGTATCAGTATGAATATTTGATCACAGTGAAACCTCTCCCAATTAGGTCTATGTTTCTTTCCCACTTCATTATTTATCTTTTAAATCAAAAGGCACTAGCTTCCTACTGCTCCATATTTCCCTTCAATTCACAACCATGTAATGTAAACAAACAGACCCTTCAGAATTCAGAAAAAAAAATCAGTATTAACTGTGAACTTCATACTTGTTCCACTGTCCACAGCCAAAAAACAATGCCACAAAACATGGATGCAGGTAGGAGATACTATCTGATCCTGAGAAAACATGTCTTTAACTACAGGAGACAAACTTGCTCCACAGCCTTTCAGTTGCAAGTGGACAGACCCTCACAGTACTCAGAACGAGCCTACATTAATACCCAGAACAGCACAGAGCCAATTCCCTCTCAAAGACACAATAATACCAGCCAGGTGGCCAGCAGCTGGTCTCCTCCATATGAGCAATGATGCACAGTATTGGCTTCTGTCCTCTTTATTATCTTGAGCATTTCTTTGATGACCCTAGAATTCCATCGTGTGAAGAAGCAATCTGGGATACCTATTTATTTGCCTTTCCTCTAAATTACTTCTTTCCAAGCTATTAAAAATAGTCATGCCAATTTCCTCTAATTTTAAACTTATTTATTTCACATATTGAGTGCAATGTATTTTTTATTTTCCATAGGCTGATGTTTCATGAGAAAGATAAAATCTAGTATTTAACCAGAGAAAGAAAATTTAATTTGCACACCCCCCCCTTGGAATATCACTGATCATTTCAATAATGGCTATTAGATCTTTTCCAGGCAGAGGAACACAAGCCATGAATTGGAAGCTTTGTTCTCTATCTAAGATATCCTTCAGCTTTAACTCATTCAAGTCATATTATGTCAGCTCAGATTAGGCATTACCTCAACTGTGCCTATCTTTCTTTCTCCTAGAAGCTGTCTCAGGTCTACACAGTTGTTTGTGTTGTCAAGAGTTTAGAATCATAGAAGCACTACCTATTCATTTTATCCAAGCAAGGACTAATAAAATATTTCAGGTATTTACCATCTAGATACCCAAAGAATATATTCCTAATGATAAGTGGCTGTTCAGAGAAAAAAAAAAAATTTTTTTTTTTACTAGATTCTGAATTTCTATAGTTTTTTTACTAGGAATAAATAAGAAGCTTTTTAGTAAGTGTGATGACGATTTAAAATTGTCCTAAAGAAATCCATAGCAGACCATCATCCATTTTGCAGAGAGAACCTTAGAAAGGGACTGATTTTGTGAAATTACAAGAATTCATCCAAAGATTTTGAAAACTGCAGATGTAATGTGTTTGTCAAATTAAATTTAAATTGTTTTGATATTTAATATATTATTTGGGGGGATGGTGCAATTCTATATTCAGTTCTTAATAATTTATTTTAAGAAATACTGAAAACTTCAGGATTCAACTGAGACAATAGGGGTTCTAGTGTAAAAAAAAAAAGGCTCTCCTTTGTATGAGGCCTGTTCTGTGTGAACAATCCTATCAAGCCGTGCTGTGCTAAAAGTTATGGTCAGTTCCAATCCATATTCAAAAGAACTTTAAAAGTAGTGAGCATACTGTGGATCTACAAAAGAATTTTGGACTACATTAATTCCTACTCTGCTGTGCGTACTCCTTCAGAAGCAACCAATTATGTCTTAACCTGAATTTCATTTGACTCATTACAAAGACAGGAAGAGCTCCCAGAAGAATTAAGAAGAAGGTTGAAATGCAGTCAGAATAGCTAGCACCATGATCCCACCAAACATAAAAGATAGGTGTAAAAGAATAGTTCCATCTGGTGCATTTTCTGAAAAGTTTTTAATAGATTTTAATACCTAGTCACAGACTGACAGGTCAAATATTTGCTAGCAATAAATTAGCTGCCTTCAGTTTTAGAAGTAATTTACCTTGATTCATGCATACCTCTACTCAAAGGAGGTGAGGGCAAGTGAACAACAAATGGCAATCCAGCAAGACTGTACCTTGACTAAATGAACCATAGCATCCTCAAAGAAAACCATGTCCATTCCAGTACCACGAACATTCTCATTGTATGTTTGTAAAAACTTATTTAAACGATTCCGTAGCTCATGAAATGAGGAGATTGGTTCATAGATTTTGGAAATATCTAAATTAATTTCCTCTGGTTTTTCATCTAGAACAAAAAGAAAGTAATAAAACCTTAGCAGTTTAAATAATTGACAAAGGTTCAATGAGGGGATAAGTAAGTGAAGATAACTAGAAGTTTCACCACCCAGAAACAGGTTTATTATGCATAATATTATATATTAGATGTACATATGAGAGTGCTAAGTACACCCTACCTGCAAGAAATGGTAATTTCAGCTACTTAAGTTTTAAAACAAAATGAGAAAAAAACTAAATAGCCTTCTTTCTCAATATCTGAAACATAAATGATGAAAAATGATACTTATTTAGGTCCTAGGAAAAAAGTAGCACCAGAGAATGGAGGCAACTAAATACTGCAGTTAAAAATTGCAAATAATCTTTTCTGTAAAAGAAAAACAATCTAAATTTATTAAATAATTCCAGTAGAAAAAAAATACTCTTGAAATGAATAACTGCGACAACAAGAAAATAAATTTACTGTGAATTAGCGTACATTTGTTTCATTAGGTGATCTGAAAGCCACAAGTCAACCATCAAAGAAAGAAGGTAACAGTGCTGCTGCCTCATCTTTCCATTCATAAGCTTAAACATGCTTAAAGGTGACATGCCTTCATTCATAAGAATTCTTACAGCAAATAAAATCACAGAAAGGTTGAGATGAGCAGGGAGCTCTGAAGGTCATCTGGCCCAACCTTCTGCTCAAGATGGGCCACCCAGAGCTGGTTCCCCGAGACCATGCTCAGGTGGGCTTATGAATGTCCCCAAAGACACAGACTTCACAACATCTCTGGACAACTTGTACCAGCACTCTCACAGTAAAAAAAAGTATTTCCTGGTGTTCTTCATTAGATTTTATCCAGTATATCAAGTCTTTCTCATTTTGGGGAGCCCAGACCTGGACACAGCACCCCAGGTGTGTCCTTACCAGTGCTGAAAAAAGGGAAAGGACCACCTCTCTTGACCTGCTGGTTACATTTCTTCTAATGCAGCCTAGGATGTCACTCATTTTTTTCCTGCAAGGGCACACTATTGGTTCATGCTCAGGTTGGTGTCAACCAGCACATTGAGGTCCATTTCTGCAAAGCTGACTTGCAGATGGGTGACCACGAGTATGTACTGGTGCACGGTACTTTTCCTCCCCAGGTCCAGGACTTTCCACTTCCTTTTCTTGAACTTTATGGAGTTCCTGCTTAGGTCCATGTGGGTGGCAGCACAACCTCTGGCATATCAATCACTCCTAGTTTTGTGTCATCTGGGAACTGGCTTGAGGGTGCCCTCTGCCCCACCACCCAGAACACTAAAGACAATGTTGAGGATGACTCGACACTTTATGGACCCCTGGGATACATCACTGGTGTATCATCACTAGTTACTGGTCTCCAGTTAGACTTTGAGCCACTGATCACCGCTGTCCGGGCTTGACCATTCAGCCAATTTTCAATCCATCTCACTTCTCATCCAGGCCATATTTCAACAATAAACAACTGACAAATTTCATTGGAACAATGCCAGCAGGCAGACATCATGGGGTTTTTGGTTGGTGGTTTGGATTTCCTCAAAAATAATACTAGTACAATACTAGTACAATTTTGCTCTTACTTACATACATTTAGCTCAATCAGTTTCAGGATTTCATGATCTATATATGATACAGAATGTATTTTTCCAGTTATCCTAGATCAATCAAATTGCTAAGCCTCTTCTAACTTCCTGAAGAAATATATAATTCAGAACATTATCTCTAATTCGTAGAATTAAAATCAATGAAATAAATTGTTCCAGTAAGATAAGTATTCCCTAATGCATAGTACTAGAAGCCAGTGTGAAGGGAAAGGACAGAAAGGTGGGAAAAAAACCCAACCCCCAACCACGCTGTACTGTATTTAGAATAGTGTCTGTAACATTTTTCTTGTTTCAGATTTTTTCTGCATTTCCTTTCCATTGCACCATTCCAATACTCATGAAGTTTCCAAGGAAAAAAACAACAGAAAAACAATAACAAAACTAAAGCTCAAAAATACTTATATAAAGACATAGCTTAAGAAAATCACATTTTACTACAGAACCTAATCTCTTAAAACACAGGGACAATGTTCAGCTGTCCTTTATACTGCATTTTTTTCTATGCCTGAAGATTTCAGGCATAGAAAAGAATTACAGAATTTTTAGCTCTGTATTGCTTCTGCATAGGAACACTCCTCTAGATTAAGACCTAATTAAATCGATTGACTTCTTATTTTAACTTGTAAAAGCACTGGTTAAATAAAAGGAATTTTCCAGGTGGAAATAAATTTCTTGAAAGCAGAAAAAGACATTTAAACAACTTAGCAGCTGATAAGGAACTAATAAATATGTCAAGGAGTTAAACTGCAGTGATATTTTTACAGTTTCAAACTATTTAAAAGGATTATATCATCTTAATTCTGTTCCTTCAGTTTTATTACTAAAGTCCAAGGACAGTATAATTAAGTACACAACCTAAGAAAGGGCAGACTTTTCCATTATTTAGAGAGGCAGCTGACAAAATGTATTATTTTAAACTCCTGTTTAGTCTCAGGACTCATAATCACAAGTACTAAATAGCAAAAACCAACTAATAAAAACACCTTTGAATAGGTTGAGGGTCTTGAGATCACTAGAGCCACTAACAATTCCTTTGAAGGTAAGATCTAAAAGTTGATGTTCGGGCTATTCTCTCAGGGACAAACATATTGTGATTTTATAACCCAGAGACAAGAAGAGTATATGGTACTGGTAAACATATTACTAATCTGAGCATAGGGCTCTTTGAAGTTGATGTCAGATGTCATGTTTTATATATTTAAAAGCTCAGAAATCCAGGTCCTGCTCTTAAACTTCTGCCATAGTGGGAAACACTAAATGCCTTTATACAAACAAATAAAACAAAATTTACCAGTTCTTGCAGGTGCATCCCTTAAGAAGTCAACAAAGAACGCATCTGTTTCATGATTCAGCAAAAGTTTTGTATCTTCAAATTCCTCCTCAATGAGTTTTGCCACAGCTGTGTGAAACCAATTAACATCTTCTGGGGTTGTAAAACGATCTGCAATAACACACTTACATTCATGCTTCCACAGTTTTATCAGCACCTACATACAAAAAAGGAAAAAAAAAAAAAAAGTGCATTTCACAGAATGAGAATGGGTCAGGTTGGAAGGAACCACAGTCACAGGGTTGTATGGTCCAACCTCCCTGCTTGAGCAGAATCATCCTAGAGCACAATGCACAGGATTGTATCCAGATGGTTCTTGACTATCTCCAGTGAGGGAAACTCCACAGCCTCTCTGGGAAATCTGTTCCAGGGGTCCATCACTTGCCCAGTAAAGAAGTTCTTCCTCATTTTCAGGGGGAACTTCCTGTGAATCAGTTTCTGCCTCTTGTCCCATTGTTTGCCCCACCAAACAGATCCTGGCTCTGTCCTCCAGACACTCCCTCTTCAGATAATTACAGACATTGCTGAGGTCTCCTCTCAGTCTTCTCATCTTGAGACTGAAATAGGCCCAGCTCCCTCAGCTTCTCCTCTTAAAAGAGGTGCTCCAGTCCCTTCACCATATTTGTAGCTCTCTGCCAGACACACTCCAGGAACTCTGTGTCTCTCTTGTACTGAAAAACTCATTTGGCTTGCGAAGAAACTATATCAACTTAAAAGTTTTGCCTTTATTTCTCTATTTAAAAATCACATTAACATTAGAAAAGAAATAATAATTGGTGGTTCTTTAGAAGAGATGCATTGAGCTTCTTACTCTGCTCAATAGCAATTTAAGATTATATTCAATTAACTATGGAAGAAGCCTGAATCTAGCATTCCAAGGTGAAATGTACAAAGATTTTATTTCCCCAGCCCTAAAACCATATCCATATGAGTTAATACGTTTATGTATTGATAAACCTGTTTTCTAAGTGGTCATTAAGTAGAAAATGGGTGAAAATATAAGCATCATGGCACAAATCATTTCATGCCAAACACAGATGTCACTCCCAATGCTACAGCCAAAGTAGTTGGAATAACAGCAAAGAAAAATGTTTAAGTGTTTATATTATTCCTTCTCCAAATTCAATATACCTTTAAAGTCCCTCAGTTTGGTCATAGGATGGAGAAGGAAAACCTGTTAGGCTGTTAATACTACCAGCACTGGTTTTAATCCTATACTATTACTATACAGTAGTAGAAAAAATTCCAAGTACTCCTTGAAGACCTTTTGTTTCAGCCTACAGCACTTTGTACAAATGACATATACTACGTCAAGTCTCAGAACTAATATGTAAATTTATTATTTTGACCAGTTTTTACACTTCAAAAGACATTAACTGAGTGTGTGTGTATATATATATATATTTATATAAAATATTATCTAAGTGCTCAATATTTTTAGCTGTAGAAATTAAAATTCACTCCGAAGTTTAAATTTTAGATATAGTAGAACTCAGGAGCTTATTCAACAGAGATGAACATTGCATGTGAAGCGATCATATAACCCAAATATTTAACAAATTTTCCATATTTACCATAAACATTGCTTTTCCAACACTACTTGTTTCAGAGCTTAAAACTCTAAATTACTTTTTCTTAAAACAATTAGAAGAGAAATGATGTTTTACTGGAAGAAAGATGGATTGTAGAAAAAAAAAAATATTACTAAACTTGCTACTACTTCTTCCTTTTAAACCATAAGCCAGAAACCATTTGTTAGACAGAAATTAGGTAGTGACTGAAAGTCTCAAGACAGTAACGGACAGGAGGAACTATTCAATTTTTTAATCAATATATGAGCATTTTCACTAGGTAATTTAACTGTTTCTCACTTATTTTCTCACTTCTTTCAAATAAACTAGCATTTGTCAGTAATAGGAAAAGTAGATAGAAGCAGAATGTTGCGACAAAAGAAGTGGGGTTTGTTATTGTTTTGAAACAAAGTTGTCATTTCAGCTAGTACTATAAAAGCTGGATTAAAACACCTTTGCCTCAAAAACACCCCACTAAAGTTGCATTTTTTTAAAGCAAACTCAAATGCCAAGATAGACTCTTCATCCTCTTTCCTAGACTAATTATAACAAGGTCGCTGATGTGCTGCACTTACCTGTGGTTCATTGATTACTTCTGATGTAGCGTTCAGCATTCCTTGCCAAATCCTCGAGAGGTCTCGAAGGTTGAAGACATAATGAAACTTGGCTGGTGTGGGCAACATTTTTAGCTTGGTAATCTGCCACAGTCTGCGTGTCAATGGAACCAATTTGGCTACTGCTTTCCTCACATCATCTGAAAATCCCCGCTCACTACAGTAGTGCCCTTCTCCAATTACACCTGTGGAAAAGATTGCCAAATCAAAGACACATTAATGCAACACCAAGAGCAATGATCATCTGAAGTTTCTGTTTATTTTTTTTCTCTATCCCCAAAAGCTTTTCCAATTTGTTGAAATGGCTTTCCAGTCTTTATTCGAATCTTATTCAGCCATTCTTAACACCATTCTGCCATCAGCTCAGTGGTTATTTAGCTTTTAATTAACTGCCCATTAAAATATTCCTTTTTTCTCCCAAAATAGCTTCCACTGGCTTTGAATGGCTAATCTCCTGTCTGAAATCAGTATGATCCCATCCTTTTTGAAAGTCTAGTCTTTAGTCACTCATTCTTAGCAGCAGTGGGACCTGAGCAACTGTCCAGCATTTTCACTAAAACGATACCTTCATGTCATTCTTACTAAATCTGAGCATACCGAGAGTTTCAGAGATGTGACTGGACTTGAAAAACTTACAGATTGATGATGTTGCAGGTGGCGAGTGATTACTGAAGGAAAATGTGCTGGTAAACAAGTGAGAGAGGAATTCAGCCTTGATTTTAACAATACTGTGTATAAATAGAAGGATAAGGAAAAATCAACTACTATTTTCAAAAACAGGATGGATACAAAGCTGATTTCCCTTTACCAAAAATTTTGTCAATGGAAGAATTAGAAGGCAGAGTACAGTTGAACACTGAAAATTGTCTCTTCAGCCTCTGTGGAATGTCATTGCGACCTCCCCCAGGGTGGATCATGGCAGCCAAAAACTGAATGTCCACAATGTTGGTAAATTCACCAGGTTTTTCCAGGTTATACAGTCCTTTCTGTTCCATCAGTTGCCTAACTATCTCATTAGTGACCTGTAAAATAACCAGGTTTTATATAACAGAATATTATACATACAACTGAATGAAATACAAAATATATATTTGAAAGACTTAACAAAGAGTATAAGGTTATTTTGTCCACTAAACCTCTGCTTATTTGCTTCAGGATGAAAATGCACTGGTAGGAATAAGCACATTTGGTAATATCTATGGGTAAAAATTGTGGGAGTAGAGGCGTACCCTAGTTTAGAACTAATCATTCACACAATTTATTCTCACTTGAATGCTGCATGATTTCCATTACTGTTGGAAATACTTCTCCCTTTTAACACAAAATTTCCAGTTTGTTCTAATCAAGCCCAAACTAATGCATCTTTGCATGCTTCAAATGATACAAAATATTTGTTTTAAGTTTCCTATGTAACGATCACAAGCATGGTTTTCAAGCTGAAAACATAGAATTACTTCCATACGAAAGAGTCCAAGATCATTTTCTTTAGCCATAAATGGATACCCTACATTTTTGTTTGACAAACAGAAAACACCCCACAGAGAGTACATCCTGCAGCTATACTTCTACAGAAATTCTAACATTAGTTTCCAAAGCAATATACTTCAGAAAAACCTTGTCAATATACATAAAGATTACTTCCATTTTATCTAAAGCAGAGAAGACACTTCTTACCTCTCAGGTTTCACAATATCTTAATTATTGCCCACAATGTCAGTTTGCTATCACAATTTGTGTGCCAAAGACCTCTTATCTTTAATTATAAAATGAGTGTTCTTAAAAAACATTATTTAAATTAAACAGACATGTTTTAAGGAGTACTCAAACTGTTTCTAGCAGTCAGCATATTTATTCTCAATTAATTCCTGACAAAGTAATGTAGATGGGTTCTTTAAAAAGACTGTTTAAAATTAAAGTACTACCTACCAAATTTACCCACTTCTGAATGATTGAGAGGCCAATTTTACAGTGTAGCAAGGAAAGACAAAAAAAATTGTCTTCTTTTTCCTTCTTTTACAAACTAACCTGATCTCCCCATTCATTGATTATGGGCATGTTCACATCATCAATGAAGACTGTCATCTTTTTGCCTGCAGGTGGACCATAAGTTGTGCCCATGCACTTATCCACATAACTTTCTATTGTACGCTGTTAGAAAGCAATTAGCAGCACAGTTACAAAGAGCACTTCATTTCATACATGATTCAATCACTTTTATATATATATATACACATATATATGTATATTCAATCACCATATTGATGGTTCGGTTACATAGAATTTTACTAAGTGAGGTTTAGGCAAGGCATCTGCTGGAGGTAATTGCACTAGTTCAACTAGAATGTCTGAAATCCCAAGCTACACAGCACTAGGCTGGTGCCTACAGTAGAAAACCATGCCTAAAAGCTTCATAAATCTGAATAAGTTTCAAACTTATCTTTCATTTTATTCATTTATCAGCAAAATTAATCATTGCTAGCAATAAAGATTAAATTGAAGATGTAATTCTGGAAGACCTTTGCAGCAGGTATCAACGTACTTCATAAAAGCATCCATTGATAATTAAGTACATACATAAATACACTTGATGAGATAATTTTTCCTAATGGCAGACTTACCACTACTGTTGTTCTCATCATCTTTCCATTTATCTGTTCTTCTTAAGGTCCAGCTTTTATTTACTCTATACCAAGTGAAAGCTCACTTAACCATACATAATTATTTTTCAGTGTAAACCTAAATATCTTCATTCTTATACAATGCCTAGGCTCCTGTCTTCTTACACAAGTGGCATCAGTTAGACCAAAATTTTAAGAAGTTAGAGTAAATTTAAAGCACATGTCATAACGGAATGTTTTGATCTAGATTGTTAACAGAGAATTGACTTAGTCTAGCATATCATATCTATTGCAGATGTCCTGATCATCAGACTCTCACCTACCATCAATTAAATCTACATTTATTTCATTAAAATGTTGCTATTTGTTTACAGCCCAATAAATAGAAGGAAAAATCCTAGGAAATTTAGACCAAAATTACATGCTTGTATATTATATAACATATTAGTAGTTTCTACTATGCTATAGAGGCAGACGATAGGTGATCCATCAAGCTTATTGACAGCACTTACAACCCAGACAATGCTTTGGCCTGGCATACCAGACCGCACTGAAAACATTTCCAGAATATGTTGCCAGGAGGTTAAAGACACTTGAAATCATTCAAATTAGCTTGGTAGAAATTTGGACAGGCAATACAGTTCAGAATTTAAGCATTTATAGTTGTATGTAGAACGGCTGCACTGCATGTGTTACTTTTTTAATAAGTAATTTAAATGACTGAAATTTAAATTGCAGACAGCACACTTTTAATGACAGACTGTTGTGGGTAGCACTTATTGTACCCATGATGTTTAGTGAAGTCTAACAGCTCTTCCTGGTTAGTGAGAACTGATATATTTGACATAAAAACATAACACATAATGAAGAAAATAATATGCATGGTACTGTAGAAGTCCAAGAACAGCTCAGTAACTACTGAAAAATGTGAAGGGAACAACTTATTTACAGAAGCCTTAAATCATGTGTTAGGACATTTGGATCATTTGAACTGGTGCTTTTTTATTGTTCAGAATCACTTTCAGAAGCATCCTCCTGGCAAATGATCAGAACGTTCTCTGAATCCAGCCATCTTGTACGAGAAGATTAATCACTACTGTACCTGGAAAATTAATGGGGTCGTTGCAGATGAAAAATTCAAACTCTTAGTCATGTGGCTTTCAGGGTTATATTTTGACATAAAACCTTTGACAATGACAGTCTTTGCAGTTCCTTGCTCACCAATTAGTAGGACAGCCTAGACAAAGACAACATTGAAATAAGATGAAACACAAGAGCTGTGTCTCTTGGCAAAGGCTCAACAATCTCATTTAGCTTTTAAACAGAAAAGAAACTAGAAAAGTTATGTAAAGTGAATTCTTAACAAGAGACATCTAGAAGTAAAGTAGTTAATGTCTCATAGATTTTTTTCAGGCCTGAAAAGTTAAAAATATTTGCAGCTAATGGTCATGACAGTCAGCACAATCAAACTAACAAGGAAAGGAGTTAATTATTTGAAAAAGGGTTTAGTTGTCTAGAGACTCAGTATCTGTAAAATTTCAGTTGCTTATGTGACACAGTTTTGGTGATGAATTGGGTTGCATAACATTAAACTACATAAATTCTGTAACTGCCCCATGCTGGCAGAGTTCCACCAGCAGAGTCAGACATGAGCCTCCTGACCTATGTGCTTCTCCCTCTCCCATCGGTACATGAAAATATTGGTTCTGTTCTGACCTCATCTCAGCTGAAATTACAGTTATTTCCACTACATAAGGAAGAGGTGAGGGGAAGACAAAAATGTCTGGAAGCAGTGACTACTCAAGAGCTCAAGCATGAATGTAGCTTCTGGAAACACCATTTTATATCTAAAAAAAATTAGGTTCTTCCTTTTCAATAACATAATATTTCACTGCTAATCCAAATCATGTGTACTGTTGGCACTGCTTTGATATGAAATACAGAAAAAGTACCTTGCCCTGTTTTGCTATGGTTTCAATAAGGAAATCCATTCTCACATTGTCAACATTAGGCACAAGAATTGAGCCATACTCTGGTGTAGCGCTGCTGGGATATACATACTCTTCAACTTGTGTATTCCAGTGCATCCATGTACCTAATGAGAAAGAAATTAAGTTAATGTTTTAGAAATACAAGGCATCATTTCTTCTTTTATTTTCAATTGAGTTGACTCCTCTCTCTGTGCTTCTGTCTCATGTACAGCAGTCCTTCTCTGTGTATTCAGACTGAAATTTATAGGATCATATAATCATAGAATCCCTCAAGTTGTATCTAAGAGGCTTACTCCTCTTTCCTACATAAATTATGACAAAGATGAAAGTTATCTGGTTTTGTTCACTTGAAAATTCATCACCACAAAGTCCATGCAGGTTTTTGTAGCAATATATCCACATTCAGACTTATCACTGGAAACAGTGAAAAAGCTAAACACAATACCACCAGTAAAGTATAGCTGGAAAACAAAACTTGTTAAGGGACACAAAAGGAGGTAAGTTAAAAAATACTTCCAAATTAATTTGCTCAAAAAAGCACAATTTAAAAATATCTCTTAAATTTTACCACATATCACCCTGCTGAGTTACTAACCATCAGCCGCCACATAATAATCAAACATTGTCTCTTCACTGCCTTCTGGGATACAGGGAAGATCAAGCTTTACTCTTGCATGGTTTCGAAGCCAGTATTCCATTTTGCATCTGTCCTCCAGCTCTAGCAATGTTCCTACACTCCACATGAGAGAGAAGATGTACAGCCTTTCCAAGTACTTTGGAGTCAGTTCCCCACCTTGCTCCTGAAGGAGTGAGTTAGGTTTTAATTTTCAACAGCCTGAAAACTGTACTTGATAATCATTAGAAACATGAGGTTAGAAGTCTTTAGTTGTTTTTAAATTTAGAGATGTCTTCAATGATCAGACAGAATCAACATAAACTGATAACAAATCACCCAAAAATAAAGAAAGGAAAACTGCCAATGCATGCTCCATGTGCTTAACATAAACCAGTGCTAAACATCAAATCCAAATGTGAGATTGTCATAGAGGTTACATCCCAGCTATCACTTTCTAAAGAAATAGAATGTATTCCTTACTAACCTGCATATCCAGTGACATTCCAAGTCATCAAGAATCCCTCTCCATGAAACTTTGTTACTTAAAATTATCTCCATTATGTTAAGTATAGGTAAAAACATTCACGCTACCTACCTTAGGTGGGATAAGGCCCTGAAGCATATTAATGCTCTGCATAATCACAAAGGCTTCCAACATCTCAGTCTTGTAATGCAGAGACTGAATGCTGAAGCGGTACAAGTCTGGGAATGTTGAAGAATACAGCTGACGTAGAATTTCAGCCTCTTGGAAGGAACATCTTTTCAAAAATCCCTGTTGCAAAGCAGGTCAAGAGAACAAATGTAGTTCCCAATGCAAGTCTCAGTGAATTCAAGT
Organism: Platysteira castanea; assembly: GCA_013397175.1. Classification (NCBI taxonomy): domain Eukaryota; kingdom Metazoa; phylum Chordata; class Aves; order Passeriformes; genus Platysteira; species Platysteira castanea. The sequence goes on from VYXC01004633.1 coordinate 118,077, forward strand.
ATAGTAATTCAGAAGAGTCAGGAAGCATGAAATGTTGATTTTTTGGGAAGAAAATGGGAGAATGGGGGTGGTAATTAGCAGAAGGTCAAATTTTACCCAAGTATGCATAATTCCTACTGAATGTTAAAGATTAAGAGAATTGAAGAGAAAAAGCTGTGTTCAACGGCACAAAAATCATTCTTTTCAAATATTTTTTAATCACAACAGCTGTGAAAAAACAGCAGTTCTAAAGTTCTGCAAAGAAACTACATAATATATATTGAACACAAATTTGATTTATGCTACATGTTATTTCTAACATGGATAGAGGATAACCTGAAAGATCTGGTAGATGTACAAAAAAAGTCAGGCTATCAGGGGGGAGGTCTGCTGGTGTGTGTAGTGTTTTTATTGTGTTTCTCGGTATCTGTAATGATGGACAAAGTAAAACTACCCATTTCTTAACATCATAGAACAGGATTCATTCTTTGATGTCTTTAATTCAAAGTGATAAGACAATTCTTGGAGTTACCTTAAAGTTTTCTCTCACCTGCATGGAAGAATACTTCTCATTTACATCCCATAAATTTATTTCCTACATAAAATAAAAACATTTGCAGATTCTTCTCCAAAACTCAAAATAAAATTTGGAACAAATTGAAATCAAATAAATTTGCTTTAAACAGAGAATGCTTTTCTCTTGTGAGAGTAGTTAAAACTGGAACAGGTTTCTCAGTGAGCTCCTGGAATCTCCATCTCAAAACTCAACAGGACACAGACCCCTGCAGCCGCCTCTAGGTTGACTTGACTATGGTTGTATTCAACATTATTATCTCTAGAGGCCCCTTCCAAGCTCAACTATATTGTGTTTCTATAATTCTTTCTACTACCTTCATAATAATTTGAAATTCTTCTTTTACTTCCCAATGTAAATAAACTTTGGGACTGATTACAAATATGTATATCTATGAAGAACCTTTCTAGAAATGGGTAGGTACAAAAAAAAGTGATAAGAATTAAAAGGCAGATGCATTTAAAACAGATATCCAAAAATAGACTGATTGTTCAAAAGATACTAGGGTAAGTAGAAAAGCCGATAAGATGCTTTTGCTCTGGAGAAGGTTGATGAGTAATGGATCAAATACCTCTGATCACCTTGCAAAATCTGCTTAAGAAGCACATTACACAAGACCAGCAACATAAGAAGTTTGAGAACTATTTCACTGATCTGGGAAGTTTCATATGTCATAATAGTGCATCCCAGGAGGGAGCTATATTTAGTTGTGTGAAAATGGTAAGGATTGAAAATATAAATGTATACAACAGCTTCCTGAGTTATCCATATTTTCCTTCAATTATTTTTTAAAGTTCTTCTGAAATATCAACAAATACTATGTTTCATTCAGCATCTGAGAATTGACAAGGTTAACATCTAGCCTGACCTGTTGGAATATATAGAATATTGCATTACAAAATAGATTTAAAGGAAGGTATACTGAAAAAGCCATCAAGACATTTTATTTATGAAATAAGACCAAATAAAAAAACCCAAATAAATGCTATTGAATCAAATTATAAATAACTATAAGATGCAATTTTATAGCCAATTTTTTCAAGGGGGAAAGGAAGGGAACTTGGAAAGGTTACTTCATGGTGAAATTGACATAATTTGGTTTAGGTTATCCAAAATTTTTTTTTTAATGTTTATTTTCTTTAAACTGTTGCTATCACCAAAATATACTAAAATCATAAGGCTATGGGTTAAGGAAAACTAATTTCACACAACACTTCAACACAAATAAATTTAGCCTGCATCTCACTTTAAAGTGAGAAGGTAAATCATGAGAGATAATGTAAAATAAAATACTTCTTTTTTCTGCTGTCTTTGCAGCTGAATCTTTAGCACAGTTTAAATATCCAAGAAGTGGTTGTCTGCAAACGAAGCAACGCAAGGAGGCAGACCTGTGAGAACCTAACATCAGCAGGCCCTGTGCAGTGTTGTAAGCACAGAAAGGAACAACACAAGTGGAATCTCAGGGGAGCCACTGTCCTAGATGCATAATTTACACTTACACTTTCCCAAGTATCCATATTAGTTTTAAAATTTTTTTTAAAAAGTAAAGCTTGGCAGTAACACACATAAGGCGCTTGTGTTGACTGCATGTATTTGCATTGGTAAAAGTGAAGTTTTACCAGCCAGTTTTTTTAGGAAACTTGTTAAACACTTTTTTCATAATAAGAACACAAATATTTTGGACTTGGCAAAGAAACTTATCGAATGAATTAGCAATGATTCTCGAGTGTTGCAGAGACCTGTGACTGAACAGACAGTTCCATGTGATCTATTATCTTTCTAAAAAAGAGAGAGCTTTAAACACTACCAGAAAAATATAGTGTCAGCCCTCTGCAGCAACCCTTAGTTCTTCACAAGCAGCAAACCTCCAAGTTTGCAATAAGTCAACAGGACATGGGTGCTTCCAACACAGGGTTGAAGAAAACAAAATCAGAAACCAGCATTTTTTTTAACTGCTATCGTCTTTATTGTTTCCTTAAAATGGAAGAAAACTTGACCTAACTGCTGAAAGCTTCATTGAAATATATAACTGTGGAGCATTTGGTAGATTCTCGGGAACTCTCATATTTCATCTTTACCAAGATTTTTGCTACAAGAAAAAGAAATAGTATGCTCAAGTCCCAGAATTTGTCATTCACTATATTGTTACAAGCATTCTGTCAAGATTAGGATATATTTTTACTGGTGAAAGGAGTAAGGGACTTGTCTTTACAAACAAGCTGTGGGCCTGCTGGGAGATAAAACTAGCACTTGAGAGATAAAAGAAACAATGGGAAGGATTCCACTCATTGATGAATGGAAAGAAAGAGATTTGTCATTACAAATAAACTGTAGGTCTGCTGATAAATGAAACTGGATATTGAGAGATGAAAGAAACAATGTGAAGAACCATAAATTCCATAAGAATAAAAAATTAAAGGGGGTTATACATTAGAAGGGAGTCTTAGGCATTAGGCATTTTGGGAAAACTGTACCTCAGGCAGTGGGGAAAGAGAGGGAAATGCGGTCAAGAAATTAGAATAAATAGGAGGCTGCACCCTCCAAAAATTTGACAGACCCGAGGCGAATGTCCCGTGGCCTCTCCCTTTATTTGAATAAAGTAACAGGACTCCTCTGTCTCCTTTTTGGACGTAAACCTCTGGTGTTTGTGGATTAATTTTCCTGACACTGGACTTTGGAAGACGAAAGATGATATAGAAAAAAAAGACTAAATTGATGTTGTTATTTGTTTGTCTGTTAACATTCCTAGAAACAAAGCATCTGAAGATCCAGGCAGTAGTTACTGTCTCTCTGGCATGGAATGGAAAATTCAGAAAAACAGAATATGTTTTAGTTGTGCTTTGGAGTCAAAAACCAGCATATAACATATTGAAATATCAAGTGATTTATAAAAAAATTACATGCTTTGATGCTGCATTGACTTTATTTCTGGTTCTAAATCCCAACTGCAATAAATTTTAAGAAATATCAAGACAATTTATATTTTCTTGAGGTTTCAAATTCCCTGAATCAACTTGTTTACTCTTTTTTCCTCCTTGGTCTGAAGTTGTACTATGGGCTGCCAGGTAGTTAGTATTTTAACAACTGACTTGTCCTTCAATTGCATAAAATACTTTTAATTACAAATTTGTCCAAAAGCAAAATAGCCATGTTTTCAAAAGTGTAATATGTTACTTATGTTCCTTAAAAAATTACTCACTCTTGCATAAACTACCAGAAACATTGCTATTTTAAGTTCTGACCTAGAAGTTATACATACTAAAAGGTATTTCATAGCAAAAGGCACACAAATAGGTCCTAAAGAAACAGCAGTGAAGAGCTGAATAAGTAACCAGTAAAACTTTCAATACAGACACAGACACTTAGCTATTGTACCTCAAGAATAGGACTCCAGTTGAGAACTGATGAGCTCATGAACACCATCCCATTTCTTGAAACTGTTGCTGGAGAAGCATTATCAATATTATGAGGCTCAAAGACTATCTTGCAATTTGGCGCCATAGGTATCCGATCACCATTTGCTAGTGTTAGAGTTCTGTTGTCATCCAGGACAGAATTAAGGTTCTCAATCCAAATAGCATCAACTGGACCATCAAGAACTATCCAGATGTGGTCACCTATAATCCAGCATAACAGATAAAAAGGCCTATGGATGAAGTGTTAGTTTTTTTCAAGGACCAGTTTCTTATGTCTGCAAGAAAATTTTTAACTAATTCTGAATTAAGGCACAAAGCTACAATCTCAGCTTTTGAAACAACTACCACTTCCATCACTCAATTTCAATTGGGTACTTCATCTTGTCACCTATTAATAATTATCCATTTTTCAGTATATAAAGTGCCGTCATCATGTCACCAGTTTTTAATACTCTGAAAGAGTTTCATGAATCCAGTCTTCAAGACAGTAATAAATTAGGTTTATTTCAAGTTACATAAAACAACAGAAAGAATATAACAACTACAGATATATTCAAATTCAAACAGCATTTGTTTCCAATGAGTTTTATAAATGTAGAGAAATTAAATGAACTCCTGAAAAATCACTCTTTAAAACAGCACTCATTCTTGTCATTTGTTCTGCCCCTAAACCTGATCCAGCTTCCTTTAAAGTTTTTCCATCACTTTCCATTTAGTAACAGAAATGTATTTTAAAGTCTGCCTCTGTTTCCTAGGAGGGTCTGGGTCTATTCCGCTTGCCTCACATTCGTACTGAGCAACAAATCCTGACTGGAAAGAGATCCCATCTCGGCTTCTGGCTGCCCACCCCTTCGGGAGCTGACAGCCCCCCTGAGCATTGCTGGACAGCTCTTTGGTCAGAGATGGTCCATCTGCCTTCAGTCAGTCCTAACTATGAAGGCCTAGGTGTCTTGGAGCATTGCTAGTGTTGAACCAAGGAGATATGAAACAGATGATAAACTTTTTCTATTTTTTATATATAAATAGTAGAGGGTTTTTATAGCTACAGTTCAGGCATCTCAAGCATGAGGTAGTCTGGAGTCTGACTCATCAAGAGCTATTACAGAACTCTTACAGAGTTCTGAGGAATCTGAGGAAATCATGTGAGTGTGCGAATATATACTACCTCTTGAAGCAAAAGATTAAAAAATCAATAGTTAATGCTATGCTAGATTCTCAAGGGTGCTACATTTCTAGATTTGAAACAAGCCTAACAAAATTAAATTGAAAAACATTTTCTATTTTTAAAGTATCTGTATTTTTGAAGACTAAGAATTTTAGTATGAAAGTAGTGCAATAAGTGTTAAGGTTTTCTTTTATTTTTTCTTTTAAGACATAATGATAAGTTCACATACTAATTTTCAGACAAAAAAAAAGAAAGAATCCATCTAGCATCAAACAATCAAGGCTACTCTTTTAGCTAGTATAGCAGTCTAAGAATATATTTCAGCATAATTTTAGGCAGAAATTGGTTGCCTAAATGGAATTATCTAGTGCCATTTGAGATGGACTATGCACACTATTTGTGCAGGGCTAGCTGGTATGACAACTGATGAGATTTATTTCCTTTTAATATGGCAGCTGGAGAACAGGTAGAAATCCTGACAGCACTCAAATTTTTTATAGGATACCAGTACTGGGGGAATTGACTTTTACCTTCTTTTCTTCCAAACAAGGGCCTAATATTCAAAAGAGAGAATTCAGTAAATGCAGTGAAAGAGTACTCGTTACACTACACAGTTTGAACACAAAGCATTTAGAATAGAGACTGTAAAAAAAAAAAAAAAAAAACAACTGCTGACAGGCTTAATGAAAGTGTCCTGAGGCTTGGGGTTTTTTCTTGTTTTGCTTTGAATGGAAGTCTTTTTCATTATACCTGTATTGGGTGTGGCTTTCCCCACAGCAGCCCTCACAGTGCTGTGCTCTGCACTGGTGGCTGGAAAGGTGTTGATAACACATCGGTGCTTTGGGTACTGCTGAGCAGCGCCGGCACAGCATCGCTGCTGTCCCTCAACATTCCCCACACCAAGGGGCTGGGGGCGAGCAAGATCCTGGGAGGGGACACAACCAGGCCAGCTGACCCAAACTGACCAAAGGGATATTCCATACCTTATGACATCAGCTCAGATATAAAAGCTAAGGAAAGGAGGAAGAAGGTGCTGCCCTTGATATTTACAGTGTTTGCCTTCCAGAGCAACTGCTATGTGTGCTGAAGCCTGTTTCCCGGGAAGGGACTGAACATCATCTGCTGATGGGACGTAGAGAACAAACCCTTTTTTTCTCTTGCTTGTGCTCATGTAAACTTTCCCTTTTACTTTAGTAAACTGCCTTATCTCAACCTACAAGTTGTTTCCCATTTATTTCCTCTCCCCTGCCCAGATGTGAAAAGGAGTGGTAATGCAACTTGGTGGGCACCTGGAGTCCAGCCAAGTTCAACCCACCACAATACCTTTCTTGGCTCTTAACGTTTTTCTCCAGAGCGCTGAAAATATTCCATCTGTCCAATCGTTTGTTGCCACATCAAGGCGTCCAAACATTTGTGGAGCAGTTATAGCTTTAGGATTCATTCTCATTTCACGATGTGGCTGTCCACAATCTATGTAGGCAGATCACAATTAGTTTTTGCATTTCTTGTCAGCAGTAAGAGAACTTTGACAAATTCAAAGTCATTGCACCCAAATGTATGTTTTAATATGCATTCACAGTTATAATAACCTGCGTATTTACTCAAAAAACTTCTCTTGCTATACAAAATTCATTACTTGGAGACATCATAAAAAGTAGAATGAAGTTCTGAAACTTTTGAAAGTACTCCTAGCTTCACTGGGAACAGAAGAGCAGCAAGATCAAATTTACTCAAGGTTTAGTTTAATTTTTGAAGGCTTACGCAAAAAATACAGCTTTAAAAGCTTTGTTTTGGATGCATATTTTTAAAACCCAATGACAACTACCAGATAGATGATTGATTGGAGTTTTGGAGCTTTCTGCCTTTCTGTGCACTTGCATACACCTCAGAATAGGTAAAGTGTACGATACTGGTATATTCCTGTGAATTCTCTTAGACAGATAAATTCTATCTAGCCATACCATGATCATATAACCTTTATTTCTATCCCATTAGCAACAGCTTAAAAACTACTTTGCCAGACATCTTTAGAAAACCCAATATTAAAACTTAACCAGGAGCCAGTAGTAAGATGCTGGAAAGAAGAGCTGAAAAAATTACTTATTTTAAAATATGTTCATTGTAATCAGATTTCACTAACACGTAATAGAAGCCTGACAAATCATGTAGTTTAGCATTTCATCAGGTTGTGTGAGATCAGCTTTGTAAAAAGTATTGAGGTGTCTTTATCTTGGTAGTAGTTCACATCTCAATGCTACAAAAAAGGATAGGAAAACACTGCAATGCCACTTTGTTCTTTCTGCTTTTTTTTCTAAACGGAACATTCATTTCCACTGCGATGTAGAGCTTACAGTGTTTCTTAAGCACATCACAGCACTGCATGTATGAGAGACTTTCTGAACTATTCTTTACAGAAATTATCCATTTCTGGAAAATCACATAAGCAGCTTGTGAAATGGGGTAACACAAATTTACCTCAAAAGAGACATTTTTTTCCCCAAGCTATGACCTTTTATTTTAATAAGATCAAAAAGACATTCTTCACCTAATATTCTTGTTTGGAAATACAGATGACAAAAAAGCCACACACAGTCTTCAAGCCTCCAGCCAGGACACAAAATTAATACACCTGAAGACGTTTTCACTGCTTAAACCAGGAATTTATGGTTATAAAACCAGTTATTTTATATTGCAAAGACCCTGTCTTGTGCATTGCCTTCAAAAATACTTAAATACTTACGATTAGCAAAACGTTTCAGCATTACCTCAGCAAAACCCAGGAGATGCTTTAATCACTTGTCTGAGCTGCCTACCTAGACTGTATTCCTCTTTCTTAATGCTTCTAGAATACGAACTTCTGATAAAACTATGATAATATGGAAAAAAGGACACGAAGCATATGGCTTTGAATGTCAGACATTTTTAAGCTTTTAAAAGATTCTACCAGAATAATTAGTATCTCAACACAAAAACTCAATCTTCCAGTAATATATTCTCACAGTGAAGTAACTGAGGTTTTCTGAGAAGAAACAATGGGGTTTAAAGTTTACAGTGTAACACTTGAGTAACAGTTTACAATACAAGTACTAATTACCTGTCATTGCTTTCATTAAGGTGTGGATGCAAGTAGTTTTTCCTGCACCACTAGGTCCGAGTGTCATCAATCCATGCCTTACTCTCTGGGTTTCATAAAGCTGGATAACTTTCAGTTTCCAAGGAGGATGACAAACAAGGCCAGATTCCTCCACCTGAGAGACAGTGACATATTTTAGAGCGCAAAATATATTTTGATGCCTTTAGATAGATAGATAGGTACAGATATAGATAGATAAATATAGATATANCAGATATTCTGAAATTGGCCCTATTGAAATGTTACAAACATCTAATGGGAAATTAAATAGAAGAAATCTCATTGTAGGTAAATCTTTTCTGAAGTTCATATTCCAGTTGTTAAGACTTTAGACAAATATTAAATCCTGGGTCACATAAGGCAAGCTCATATCCATGCTTTTTTCAAACTGGACCCCAGTAACCATGACTCAAGAAAACCACAGGACACTATAATCCCAATTCTGTGACCTCCTGAAGAATAAGCTTAATAATAATATGTCAGTGGTAAAGATTTATGGAAAAGCTTATTCTTCCTCTAAACAGTAAAATATAACGTTGCCAGCTGGATAAACTCCACAACAATAATCTTCTTAGATGTCACATCATGATAGTTAATGCCACAGTACCACAGATCACAAGAAATATCACCTGTTTGTCAATGGCTGCTTCAAGTTCAGGATAGCCGGCTTTATCAAGCTGGATATCTGGAAACAGATCTTCAATTAGACTCAGAAATAAGGGTTCATCTTCATCAATCTAGTGAAAATCAGGGGAAACAAAAATCCACACAGATTAAAACCTGTTCTATTTATTTTATCATCTTTTAAAAGAACAATCTCTAAGTCCTGAAGACCTAAAGAAACACTTGAGAACATAAGGAACCATCTATGGTAATCCCCTAGGTGCTAAACATTAGAAGGACACAGCAGAAAGAGATCATGTGATGCTTCTATTAGTCAAAATAAACCACTAACATGCAGACTGAATTTCTTATAGTAGATTTTAGCAATAATATTTAGAAAGTTGTTTGTCTGTTTTATTTGGTGTAAAAAAAATCAAGTATCACAGCAACAGAAGAGGTTTGTTAGCTACTTAGATAGGTGAGCTGGTACTCATTACTATGAATAACAGATTCTTTCAAAAGAGTGACTAAATACTTCAGGACAAAGGTTCTAAGAAGTTACTGCATAGACATCTATTTTGTCACTTATTTCTAAAGGTAGCAGGTAAAATATGGAAAAAAAAATATGAACAATTTAAGGTTCAGCCCAGGTAGGAAGCCAAGCAACAGACAGCCCCCCGCTCACTTCCTCTTCAGGGGCAGGGGAGTACACAGGGTACTATGAGAAATTTATCTCTATCCCAGCCAAGATGTTCCACTCAGAGAATGAAACATTTCCAAGCTAGCTTCAGTGTAAAGGTCACATACAACCTTCCAGTGATCACATAGCTCCAAAGTGCAGTTTAAATTATTTATCAGGCCCTCAGAACTTACTAGTTTAGACAGGTTCATATCTCTCAGCACACGCATGACAATGGTAGATTCAGTATCTGTGGGATTTGCTCTTTTTGCTGCTCCCAGTGTACGCAGCACAGATAATATATTCCGCAAGCCAAAATCATAATGCACCTAGAAGAGGCGTGAAGTTGGGGAAAATTTTCCCGAAGTTAACAGGGATGAAACAACTCTTATTTACTATTTAAGACATGGATGGATATGTAGGAGGAGTGGCACATGTGTTCCAAATGCCTCCAAACATCATCAGTATTATTTTGAATTCTCTGTTGCCCTTGGACACTGAGAAACATCTGTACAAGCACAGGCAGCACAAACCAAACGCCCCTCAATCCACTCTGTAAGACCAAAAAAGGCTATATATAAAGCCTTTATTTGTCTCAGCCACCACCATTCATTAAAGCTAAATCTTAATAATAAGCAGTGTTCTGAATGAAAGCCCCATTCTTGCACCAACAACCTGCAGCAGGAGTTAATCTTCCAGGGCAGCAGAGGTGTACATTTCTAAACTACTAGTGTCACTTTGCTTACTTAGTGAACATCAACCTCTCCATTTTCTTCACATGAATATTTTGTGACTTCATAGACAGTTCTTCCCTAAAATAATCAGGTTTCATCATATAAATATAATCACCTGCTTTGACAGTTGTTCTTCACACAGTTTATATAGTGTAAAGAATTTCCTTGCCAACACAACATTAGCAATGAAACCACAACTAGCCAATTTAACACGAATTATGATTTGACGATCAGGAACCATCATAGCCACTGAACGGAAATTGATCTTCAAGTTTTCAGGAAGTTCTTGCCGTCCAGCATATCCTGGATTCTGGAGAGGAAAACTGGTGTTGAAGTTGAGTGCACTTTGTACAAACAGAACAATCAGCAAATAAACATGCCATTTTGATACATAAAAATGATTTGTTGGCTTTAAATCACATGTCAAAATGAATTGCCATGCACACTTACCACCATATCTCCACAGAATTTTTGCCTCTTTTACATCCATGAGATATGAAAAATGTTTCACCTAAGCATTTCAAATCTGAGTTTGTCTTACAGGTCCTACTTTTACTGGCTGCTTCTACCTATATCTCTATGGTGATTTTTCTGTAATTGTAGCAAAAAACATACTTTGGGGGCCAGAATTTGGCATGCAGAAGCAATCTGAAATTGAGATGTATTTATGGTGCTGCCTGCATTTCTTAGTTTCATGTGCCTGATGTTATTGAAACAAGACCCCATAAACTGTCATTGCAGCAATGGTCCGTGTTCTCAGACTATCAGTGAGTTAGTTCTAAGAACTGACTGACATAAGAGTTAGCAGGTACACTTGAGTTAGACTGTTAGATTATTAAAGTTAGACTCGGTTATTGTACTATCATCACTGGCATATTAGAAACTTACTGAATACTTACCATAGTAAGAAAGATGCCAAATTCTGGGTTCATTTCCACGTTGTCTCCATCAGTAAAAATAAACCTTTTTTTACGTTTCTTCTTACATGTTAACACAATTGCTATTTGCTGTGCAGCTACTGATAGCACTGGTAAATCAATGCGATTGAATTCATCAAAGCAACCCCAGGAGCCAGACTGAGCAAGACCTTCAAAGAAAAAACAATTAAGCATATGACCATTATGTTGTTAACACTTTTTTGGTGCAGTTCACAAGACAAAAATTAGGTTAATCTACCCCGGGAGCGGGGGTGGGGGGAGAATGTGTCTAGTTTTGAGGGTTGGGAAAGGAACAAAGAATTGTAATATTTTTCAAGGACGAATATACAAGTTCCCAAAGTCCTTAAGATTGTCTAGGATACTATGTTCTTTGGTTTCTTCTCATTTTCTCATATCTTGAATGTTTTTCTGTCTCTCTTTACACTCCAGGAAAAACTCCTGCAGTAATTCTATGAAAATATGACAGTTTGTTAATAACTTATTTCACATATTAAAATGAACAATACAGTTGCGTTCACTGGAAAAGAAGTTGGAGGTCAGTCTGTGCCAGAACTGCATTTTTTCTGAGATTTTTGGGGGAAAACAAAACAAAATCATAGATACAGTCACTTGCAAGAATACAATGGTCAAGAATCTCCATTTGATCTCTAATTTAACATCTGCCATGATTGACAGGTATCAATTTCAGATGCCTAAAAAAATGTGATTTGCACCACATCAGTGAGCTTTACTGACTGTTTTTAACATATATAGCACTGTCTATGCATTTCCTTCTACTGATAGGAACTTCAACATTTGAAGGAGACAATATACTGACTTTCATAACAAGATATTAATTACTTGCAGTTATTATAAGGCTGAAACAATCTGCCAGTTATGCATCAACTTTGTTTTAGAAAGATGTCCTGTTAGCTTTTGAAACTTTCATGTGGTTCATAAAACCATATAATCTCAGGATATCTTGACTTATAAAGGACTCACAAGGATCAACAAGTACAACTCCTGACTCCACAAACGTGTATCTAAAAGTTAAACCATATATATTAGATAGTTGTCTAAGCACTATTTGGACACTAATAGGCTTGAGACCCCAATGACTTCCTTGGCAAGTTTGTTCTAGGGCTTGATCACACTCTCAGTGAATATTTAGCTTGAATTTCACACAATGCAGCTTCAAGGCGTTCCCCCATATTACCAGACTCCAGAGAGATCAGCACCTCCATCTCCACTTCCCCTCATGAGGAAGTTATAAACAGTCCCTCCCCTCAGTCTCCCTTTGTCAAAGCAAAACAAACACAGTATATTCAGCTGTTCCTTGTAAGTCATGCCCTCTAGCTCTTTCACCATCCTTTTTGCTCTCATTTGGATACATTACAGTATTTTTATAGGCTGTTATATTGTTGGCTCCAGAACTGCAAAGGGTACTTGATCTGAGGCCACTCCAAAGCTGAGTATAGTGGAAGAATCACTTTCTCTGCGCAGTTAGTTATACTGTGCTTAGTGCACCCAAGAAAACAGTTGACTCTTAGGCCAACAGCTTACCTTTGGTCCACGTCTTACCTTTGAAGATCCTCCCAAGTCCTCGGAAATCCATCTGGTCTGAACAGTTGAAGACCACCACATATTTTCCAAGGCACCGTCCCATATCTTTCACAGTTTCAGTTTTTCCAGTTCCTGCAGGTCCCACAGGTGCTCCACCCATGTTCATGCCCAAGGCTTGAGCCAAAGTGATGTAACATCTAAAAGGCAACAATCAATCAGGCTGCAGCAGACAGTTTTCTGTACAGTGCCAGGGGAACTTACGCAAGCATTTAAGGAGAAAAGGGAAGTGCTGAAATTATATTCCTCTAATTACAATTTAGATCAGTAAGGACAAAACCCCTTCACTCAGTCTCTGATGGAGGGAATATTAAGGTTCATTTCATCATACATAAAGTGAAGAAACAGATAATCCTCAATTATCAGCAACCTGAAAGATGACAAGAAGGGAAGAAAGCAGATACAGAGATGCTGCCTAATCTTAGTTTGATTTGCTTGGATACTGAGTTATTTTATCTGGAGTAGTTTTGAAATACATTATACTATAGAGTACAATAATGAAAGACAGCTAAGCTTTCCTTTCTCATTCATCTTTAAAATTTCATCACACAGTGCATCCCACTTTCATAAATGAAACATCTATGTATAATGCAGCAAAACACCAGCTAATAATTATATATCAAGACTAGCCTTAGAATTTTTTTGTATGGAATAGTTAAAAAAACAAACAAAGCAAAACCAAACAAACAATGCCCTTATTTTGCCAGTGATAGTTTATAAGCATTCTTTGCACTGAGTTAGACAGGTAGATCTCTCTGTTAATAGGATTGCAATTCTTTCAACATCCTTTTAGATCAAAGATCTCCAAACTACTGCAGCTGAATAAAATTGTTTTTCCTGTCTATTCTTCCTTAGCTCTTTTCATTAGCTTGTCTGTAAACACCTACTTTTGTCTCCATATTTTATCTGTTGGATATATCTAATCATCAGATATATTGGCTTCATATACATAAGAATGAAGGTCCCATACATCATACATGTGGAGACCAATTCAAGTATGTGGCAGAAAATAAGTTGGAAATTATTCATATTATGGGTCACAGAAACAAAAATATTGACGCATTCCATATTAAATGACTGACTTTGACAAGACTGTGAAAGGTAAACTCTGCAGAGATCAATTTTGCATCCAACAGGAATGACTAAATTACTCTTGTAAAAGCAAAGGTTTGGCAGCAAAGAATAAAGGAATAAAATTAGTCTTTTTCACCTGTCTGTAAGAGGTGTTATGACAAGCCTGTCAGTACAGCCCAAGAATTCATTCTGGTATGTGAAGCTCACATCAGTGATCTTAATCACCATTTTATCAGCATCTTCATTAAAATAAAATCTACATTGTTTCAGCCACTCAAAGTCCGTAGGGCTCTTGATATGCATGCAGCACTAAGAAGAGAGGGAGGACAAGGCTGCGGCATTCACGGTTAACATTTACTTTCACATTCATATTTTGGCATCTAAGTAGTAGATGCAAAGGCAGCACTGCAAACAATGAAAGGCACAAAGAACAGCTAGTAACAAAAGAATAGTGGAGAACCTATCTGGATTTTTACCACAAAAATTGCTAATGTATTATTGCTCAATCACATACTTAGGCAGAGGAACTTCAGGCTTTAGACAAGTGCGTCAAAATTCTAAGTACAAATGAACAGTCCATAACCATTAAAAGCCATTAAGTTCAGTTTACCCTTAAAATTGCCATTCCTTTCAGTCATCTCTACCACTTTAGTTTCACATGAGTAGGAAGCACACAATGTGATATTTGATTTTATAAACTGCTGTAAGAATTGTATGAAACTACATGTATATTGGGAAAAAAGATATTTAAAGACAGTGTCATGGTGCTGATACTATCTAAGAAATTCAACAGAGCTGAGAATAAGTCAAAGTTGCTCTATCAAATATTAAAACAGGATTTTAAAAAATGACATTCAGTTTGTATCTAAAAATCACACTTTACATAAAATGATTATAACTAGAAACAAATGATTCTACAGTGAAAAGATAAATGCCCATCTATCAACAATGAGCTAAAACTCAATAATTCTTTTCTTGAACAGCTTAATTTCAGAATCAGGTCCAGGGCTTCCTATAGGTAAAAGGGTATGCTAGCTTTAAGTTTGATTAAGATAAATGCTTTCATTTTCCTTATTTTAGTATCCTGTGTCAGCATGAGGATGTGCAAAGTGAATAAAGAAATCCCTAAGTAATAATTAAGTATGCTATTGAAACTAGAACAGAGAGGATACCATCTTCAACCAGCTTCAAACATTTTCCTGTATTAAAACTCTATATTCATTTTATTTACTTGGGGAAATTCATAGTGCAGTCCAGAGAAAGGAAAATTACTTGCAACAAAATGTATGAGGAAAAAGAAGTCCCTAACTGATCATGCAACAGAGACATTCAACTTCAGCGGACCAACATGAAACATAAAATTTTGCTACTGCTTGGGGAGAGGAAAACAGTCACTGACTTATTTAAAAGGAAACTAAGACTGGTTGAAGCAACATCAGCATTTTTATAATATTCCAGGACACACAATCATTACAGTCATGAAATTAAATGTTTATCTTATGAGGCAGGAGTTCATAGGTATCATAATATTTTCTTATCATTTCACATTGTTTTATGTGGAAAACCCCTCATAACCCATTGTTAATTTTTTAATACTTACGAGACCATCAAAAATGTCTCTCTGATGCACATGAATAGTGATTAATGTCTCATACTTAACTCGCTCAACCGGACTAAGGTCTTTTGTTGTCATTTCTATCAACATGTTCAGAAGATCCAGGAAAAACTGGTTCGTCTTACGCATAACTTTTTTATCCTGCTTGGCAAGAGTCAAGGCTTCTTCTGAGTCCCTTGTCCAAATCATTTGGATCCCCAATAGCCCAACCTTAGGAAACATAGAAGTACTTCATAATCTTTTCTCTTTCACCTAAAATGTACATTCACAGACACAGAAAAACTAAAGGAACGGTTCTCCTACTATATGTATAAAATTACTTTCCATGCATTCATACAGAGGTCATTCAACCCATGCATTTGTTTTGTGAGTCCCAACTCCATCCAAAACCTCATAGTTAAGTTTGTACTTCAGTCGTGTAGATACTGCCTACAGTGCATTGCTTATACAACTGCTCAGTATAATTTTCAGAATACATAAAAATACTATGTGTAACAAATATACTTTATATAAATATTAACTAACCAGTGAATAATTAGTGCCTCAATTTGAAATTTTTTTCTGGTAATTCACAAAGTCTTTATTCCATCTCAAACAACAGTCATGACCACAAGTGAAGCTTCTACTAAGAAAATAACTTTCCCTCAACACTATCCTCAGTTTCAAATCTTTAGCGATACATAGCATTATCCTGAGTATATGAACAAACATACAATTTTACTACTTTTCCTCCAGTAGTCAAGTATTAAGCTTGTAAAGAAATAGTGTTAACATCATTACATTAATTTATTGCAGTCGGCATCCTTTTTAAACAAGAGCTTTAGGGTAAGTTATCTTCTTTTGGTTTCACCTATGTGAAGCGTAACTTAAAGACTGAGATGATTCAAATTAAATTAAACGCTATTTTTTCATTTAACACTGGCTGCAACTTTGAATGCAAAGATGAAAAAAACCTGATACATATCTGTGAATAATTCTTCAGTCATTTAACAATTATATTACCTGGGCTGGGTAAGTAGAAAGAAATTCAGTAATCTGGAAACTCGTTTCCTGGATGTCCATAGCTGCCTGGCGAATAACTTGATGCAGTGATAGCTGGGATTCCTTCAGGAGAGAACTGAGCCAAACTTCCACATTACCTTCAGCCATTACAGGTCTAGTCAGCTCTACAGTCTCACCTTCTCGTGAACTAATTGACAATATACGATCATATATCTAATGAAAGCAAAAATATCTTGTGTTCATAGATATGTTGTTTGTCTTTACAAGAATTAGTATTTTTTGCAATCACTCCATTAGATTTAAGTATCGAATAAATTATATCAACTTGTTCAATTAAATGTACAGGCTATTAAATCATTACTTTGCTATGCAGAAAGGTTTTAAACAAAACACTCTCATGAACAAGGAGACAAAACCCAATTTAGTGACAATCCTGAATTTCACTAAAGTTTCAATGGCAATCCTGTGCCATGTGCTCAAGGATGATCCTGCTTCATCAGGGTTGTTGGGCCAGATGACCCATGGTGGTCCCTTCCAACCCGACCCATTCTGTGATTCTGTGACAACATACACTTTCCAGACACAATAAAGGAAACCTTCCCCCATCACTGGTGGGTTAATAGCCTAACAAAATTTACAGCCTTAGAATCAAAAACAATGGAAACAGAAAAGTTAAGGAACATGGACAACCAAAGGAATTTCAAAAGCATGGGGAGGTAATTAGTTTTTAAGAAAATGCATACATAAGGAAAAAATTTTGCTATCTGTTCTTGTAAAAGGTATAAAAGTGTTCTTCAAACACCATGTCTGAAGGCATGGTAAGGACAACTCAGAAACAGGAAAGACAGTAGATACACTATTTCTTGCAATCAAAAGATGAATGGAAAAGTACAAATACAATGTAAAGACACAAATAATCTCATAAACACTCAAAAGCTTATTTGAGAGGATGACAGAAAAAGTTCAGTGCATGGGTGGGTTTTCCTGAAATTTAAGCACTGGTCCAAATTTTTGGTTTGCTATTCTACATGAAATTTCACTATGACATAAACGAAGAGATGAAACTAAATCTTAAATGAAGAAAACTTCTCAGCATCAAATAGTTGGTGAACATGGTAAAACAGCTGAATGCCTTATGCAACCTAGTGCTCTAATTTAGCGAGTATCACACATTGTTAACGTGAGGGAAGGTAACACTGAGGTGTGGGCAGTACATACCGTTTCATGGAACCTGACGGTCTTAATGTTGTCAAACATGTTCAGCAGATGTGCCTGTATATTGTGAGAATTGGATGCCTGGCCAAGAATTTCTAAGAGAGCAGGATCTGACACAAAGAAGAATCGTGGAAATAGCAGGCGCTTTTTCTCTAGGTACCTGCATTTTTTAAAAAATTGGTACAGAAGCCAGGAGGGAGTAGATGGTAAGTGATTTAGGTTAATTAATACATCCTTTCCTCTTTAAAAGTGGTATTTCTCACAATTTATTATCCTGATTTTCATCTGTAGCTATGACAATTTTTATCCATCATACATTCATGTTAAGCATCCGCTTTAAAGCTACTCTCTTAGTATCAGAAATCATTTCATGGAAAACTTTTATTATTTGCTATAATCTGAACGCCAGTTAAAAGAAAAGAAACTAAACTGAAATAAAATGTTTTTACATGAACTCTTTCACTTGCTGTTTACATCTCTCAATCTGAATTTCTCCCAGATCTATGAAAAGTGGGAATGGGACACACAAATCTAGACTGCCTTCTGGATTGAAACTAGGCTAAAACCAGCTTTGTTTTCAACAGAGATGAACAGTGAGTGACAGCCACAAATCAAATACTTAAAGTGAGTTGGTAGAAATTCCTTTGGAGGTGTTGTATCATCCTGCTAACTTGTTTGCTCAGTTTAACTGAATTCATAGTAGAATAAGAACATGATCTTTGCAAAGTTCCTGGGGCAGTACTTGAGCAATATCTCTTTGCCTAGGTACACAATGCACAACCATCTGGCCGAGAATGTGGTCTCGTAGTAATCTTACCCTGTGAGTGATTTCTGACAGATTTCAAGCTGTTCCAGTAAATGTGGCAATAACTGTCCCATTATTTCATCTCCAACACAGCACTGAACAACATTAGGTATTTCATGAGCTCGGGTCATGATCCTTACCCAGGATTTATCAATGTTTGAGAAACGCTTTGCTTCCTGTAGAAACATGACAATGAATGTGAAATGGAAGAAGTGGAGGAAGGGAGAGAGAAGAGGGAAAAGGCACCTGCTTGCAGAACCAGCACCCACTAATCTCAACAGCAATCTTGTCACTAGTAATCACATGTCTTCTAGAAATTTTTCAGCTTAGAAAAACACATTTCTTTCTGCTTACACAATAGAACTTATTTTATCCTTGGCTGTCAAGCCTGCTATGTACTTCCTCTTACAATCATTTTTAGAGAAAAAGACAGAAAATTTGTTATACTTGAATTGAGTGCTTCATATCTGAAGATCTTTTTTCTATAACTAAAGCTCATTTTTAATTTGAAAAGCCACGTAAGAAAGTTTAAGATAAGGATTTCTAGGCACTACTAGGCTAGGTTACTACTAGGCAAAATGTTTAAAAACATATTGGTTAAGAGCTTTACAATCTAGAAATAAAAAGATCAAATAGATCACACCATACTTTCCATTGGCACTGCTTACCTAATTTCCTAGCAAGACCAGTTTTGTTAAACACCAAAAGAAATTGAGTTTATGTTACTGCATCAGTTATGACATCACAGTTAAGTTTTATTCTTAAAACGTTGATATGCAAACTGAAAAAAAGTATGCCTAGAAACCTTTGGAAGCTGCTTTGCTATGTCACCACCAATAAAAACAGCTTCTAAATAAATCCACAAGTTCTGCACAGTCAGCCAGTTCTCAATGATATCGGTCGTGCTGGAAAGATAGTGCAGCCATTTCTGAATCTGTGTCTTGAAGGGTGTATTGTATCTACAATTAAAAAAAAAGAAAAAAAGAAAGAGAGACATTTCTTTATTTCAACAAGAAAACAAGACTCTTGAAAAGCAACTTATAAGTCACAGAATGAGGAATAATTTTTCCGCTTAAAATTTTTCAAGTGAAAGTATAAAAACCTATACTCAATTCAGCTAGTTGGCAGCTCTAAATCAAATCAGCTCCAACTTGCTGCTGGGTACACAAGGTGCATAGCACAGCTCTGATCCAACAGAAGCAGAATGGGAGCAAGATTTCAATTTCATTCTAAGCTAATGTGGTTTCAAAAGAGACTACGCGACATCTTCAAAGCTGTAAACTCACAGAGTTCCTGAACTCTCCTAAACTCTTGCTTTTGAGCATTTGCCTGATGGTCAGGTTCTGTGCTCCTTATTTTATCTGTTTCTTTTGGCATGTGAAACCAGACAAACTGAAGCTCACTTTAACTGGGATTTCCAGCACCTTTGGCGTGAGGCAATGACCTATCACAGGGGCGGAGTAGCAGTGCCTGTAATGCCTGAGGTATGCCTGCCGCAGCCAGGCAGTCTTCTCCCTTACGTCCCCACTTTCTTACATCAGTGAAAACTGTCCAGTTGTTTATTTGGGAAATCTGAGCTGCATCTACATGTTTTCAAAAGAATTTATTGGGGGGGGGGATACACCAAATACAATAAGAACTAACCCATGAACAGTTCAAGGACAAGCAAGCTCTTAGGTTTTATCTAGATGTATATTTACCTTCTCTTCTGCAATAGATATGTTCACTAAAACAAAGCCTTTTGCTAATCTTTTTATCTCTCTCCCATTCCTTCCCTCCCGTTCCTGTTACCTGTTACTCATGAGAGAACCAAGAATCATCAAGCTGTCCTCCAGGGTAGCAATGGTTTCTGATGTGCTGTCACCTCTTAAAAGAAGTTCCCCACGAGTTTTAAAGTTTGTGAAGATGAACATTTTGTTATCCCATTCAGCTATCACTTGTTTTAACTTCTGCTCAATGTCTCTCTCCTTCACAGCACTTATGCAGATATCCTTTAAATAAACAGGATGCCAAAACAAGCTATGAATGCTTCAGGTCTCTGGTATACAAACCTAGCTCTTATTTCCTTTAACACTAGGTAACACTATGCTCATGAGCAACTATGTAGTGGAAAGATCTACAAATATACAAATACGACAGCTAATAATCTGTAAACCACATCACAATTCAATCAACTCAGTGGGGAATAAAATAATAACATAGTGACTACTTTTTATATGTTTAATGTCACAAAGCAAGGCACCCTCCCAAATTAACTCCTGGGCCAGATTGCATGATTTAAATAAAAGAAGCTGACACCACAATATATTTGCATCACTACTTTATAAAAAACCTCAAGTGATAGTTCATTTCCTTGTTCTTTCTACAGAAATGTTTTGATTTCCTTCTTGCTACTGTTACTCCTGTACTATACGAGCAGATTGATTTCAGGTATCTATTTTTCTTCCTTCACTATACCTCTATTTCTTCTTTATATCTTAATAGTGGAGCTTCCATTATATTCCTCAGTTTGAATGTTTCACTCTCCACGTCAAATCTGTGTTCAGTGAGATCTGTAATCTGCTTCCAGTGCCGAGGCATCATTGCTTTACTTGACATGTGCTCAAGCAATGGGCAACATTCACTGAAGTCCTCTATGGTTTTCACTAGGTCAAAAAAAGGCTGCCACTCCTTTACAGCACGAGGGAGCTTACGGCACCTGTGTTGAGATAAAGCAAGCTTTTTCAAAAAGTTCCAAATACTCTTTCTTTAAAGACACAGTATATGGTTTTAACAGCAGAACAGATACCTTCCAAATTCAGGTTACCTCTAATTTAGAGCTTCTCTATGTGATTCTCCATGTGAGAAAATCTGTTTCCAGTCTATTTCAATGACTGATAGCTGGGCCGGCACCTACGGACTCCCCTCAGAAGTGTAGCTGCAAAATTCTAATACGCTCTGTGCAAGTGATCTTCAAAACCAGTTGAAACACTTTACATCTTGATTTCATCTTTTGGTGAGGCTGATGCTATGCACTGCTCTGAGTTCTAGAAAAACGCTGTTCCTAAGGTTTTAATTCTTTCAATTGTTTGATTCCTGGTTTGATGAAAAGTTCAGCTTCTATGCATGCAATATAACCAATTTCGTAGAAAAACTATTCAGCAACTGACTAACTTGCCTTTGAAATCTAGTTTAAATCTGTCTCTCATGAACAGAACTACAACAAAAAGGTGAAGCTTTCCTTCATGGACAAAAAAAAATAACAATTTTAACATATATTCCAAGCTGACTAAAAAAGTTAGCCAAGAATCGGTCTAAGGAACAATAATGCTCAACTTTTGGACTCTAAATTTCTCTTGATTTTGTGACATTGGTACTGGATATATTTTTCAATTTAAATTCACATTTTTTGTGCCTCAATAAATAAGTACATGGGCCTGCATGATTATTGGTGCTAACCAATTATAATCATATTCAAGAAGTACTTTAGGCAACTTTAACACAGCAGTAGTTTCTCACCTGTTCTGAAACTCCAGAAGTTCTCTGTTAATTTTTTCAGTGTCTAGTTCTGACCAAAGAATATCATAGTAGCCACTGATTGCGTCAATGACACTGTTATATAGATTATAGAGTTTCTGCAACAGATTCAGTTGCTTCTTTATTTCAAGCAGTTGAGGATACTGAGTAACTGGTAAACCAAAAAGATCTTCTCCACCTGTACAAGTAATATATTTCCGAAAGAGATTATCACATCGATTCTAAGAAAGAAAAAGAAAAAAACATTAAATAAAATTAAATAACTAAATATTAAATATCTGGAATTATTATTAGAGTTGCATTAAACTAAAATCTAGGAAATAATAGAAAGACATAGAGAGATAATAACAGCTTACACTGTCAACAGTTTTGTCAACAATTTTCCTGAGAAAAGTAACTTTTAGCTAGCTTGGAAGCTGACAGAAAAGCCATTTACTTCACATGGCACAGTGACAGAACAATAAATGCTAAGATTGCACTTGAAAGAGGTGAAGCATGACACACAAAGCAAAAAAAAGGTGGATACAGCAAATTCTACCTCTTCAAGTATGCTGTGCAAATCTTTTATTGAATGTTGAAGTAAGAATGACTACCATTAAAGCAGCAAAGAAAAGCATAATTTAATTGTCAGTTGCAATATAACCCAGGGAACATAGTAGAAAGTCAAATGAATAGCAGTATGGGAAAAGGAAAAGCATTAAAAGTTGTCATTGCAGGAATAGATATTAATCATGATACAAAGACAGATTTCAACCAAAAAATAAACACAAGATTGAACACAAGAACAGCCTATAGCCAAATACACTAAACTTGTGGGAAGGCTCTCATCAGGATATTTGTATCTAGTAATTATTACTCATTATCTATGCAGCCTTTCTGTTAACTTCTACAAAATTTAGATTTAAAGAGCATTCCTTGCAAATGCATAGAAAAATTCGAACTTAGTTTTCACTAAGTTAAAACAGACTTTGCCAAATCAGTAACCCTATCTATCAGTGAAAATTCATTCAACTACTGAGATTCATTCTCAGACCCTTTAAGTGTTAACTCACTTGTAATATGTATCAATTTATGTCTTAGAATTAACAGTACCTGGAATATAGTAAGCCTGCCACTGGCTTCCTGAGGTGTTAAACCAACCACCATTGGTCCATTCTAAAAGAAAAAAAAAAAAAAGAAAAAAAAAAAAAAAAAGGCGGGGAAAAAAAAAACGAAGAAGTTAATTTAGAGGATGAGAATAACAACAACTTATTTCTAATCTGCATTTTCTAAATGCTAACCTCAAACACTTTTGCAGCTTCCAGATCCCCTCCCCACATCAGAGAACAACTGAACCAAGAGATGACAGTTAACCTACTAGATCAAACACTTTTTAAAAAAGGATTAAAAGAAAAAAAAAAAAGACGGCAACTAATTGTCTTTTAATGCAGAAAATTTTCATTACCCTGTAAAAGCTAGGCAATCTTTAGCAATCATAGCTCCTTTTTTTGAGTAAAAGTCAGCATTACTTAAAAGATGATACAAGATTAGTTCAGCTTCATTCATTTATATTGTAATGGAAAAATATAAGAGCCTAAGTCACTTGTACATTTATCCAGCATCAGAAAACTCTTCTTTCTAACATAATTTCTCATTAATCCTAGTCTTCCCATTTGCTCATGCTAACTAGATGTGTTTCATAAACCTTAAATATCTCAATTCCTAATTTTTAAGAACTCAGAACCAGCATTACTCACTTCAGTCACATACAAAACATTAATCAAAGCCTGCCCTGCAGTGAAACTCAAACACCATCTTAACAAGAATAAACCTCTCAGAGAGTAGAGGGCCATCCCATTACCTAAATGGGATCAAATCCATTTGACCCTAAATGGGTCAAATCCAAAAATTTTTCCATGCTCCCACTGCTCCTTAAAAATTTCTCTAAAATAATAAAATAGAAGCACTTGCCTGATCATAATCTGAATAGAACTGTGCACAGTCTTCAGTAAAAGTCTTCACAGCACTAATAAGCTCTCCTCTGAATTTTGGCTGCAAAGCAACAAGCTCATTCTGAACTTCATTTGCACGGATTAGCAGTTTTTCCCAAGTGTAGTGCAAAGTGTCCACCTTCTCTGTCTCTTCCTTGGCAACAAGTAGATCATATTTGTTCAACATAGCATAGGATTCCTGCAAGAAAGTTGGATTAAGATACATAAAATAGTAACTTCAGTTAACATAAAATGGTAACTTCATATACATATATGTATGCTTACATTTTAAATTTTTAAGAACTGAGAATGATTTGCTAGAAAAAGAAACTGTTGCGAGATTTTGATAATAGCCGTTATCAAAATCTGGCAAACCCATACCAAACTGGAAGAAACATCAGGTTTTTTTTTTTTCTCAGAGCATTGATTTCCACTTGCACCACCAACATATAAAGTGTCCCCATACCAAAAACTCTTAGCGAATTTTCACA
Source organism: Platysteira castanea (assembly GCA_013397175.1). Lineage (NCBI taxonomy): Eukaryota > Metazoa > Chordata > Aves > Passeriformes > Platysteira > Platysteira castanea. Next base: position 142,585 of record VYXC01004633.1, read on the forward strand.
AAAACACAACTGAAATTCACTTTCTGTGAATTAGCACAGGGTAGGGTAGCAATAAACCCGTTTAAGAGTTTCATTTGAAAATCTTTTATGAAGTGGAATTATTTCCATTCATGCTTTCCAGTTTGATCAAATTGTAGGCAAATTGCAAAAATGGAAATATAACTATCTGTCTACTACACCACTACGTGGAAAATATGTCAACCTCCCTTTCAAAAACCTGAAGCATCACTTCTTGTGCCTAGGGCCTCAAGGCTCCCGCTTGCAGAACTGGAAGCTTATAATGAAATTATGGGCAATCAGGAGTCATGAACATGTCTTAGAAAAAAAGAATTCTACCAAAAAATCAATGGTGCATTTTGCCAAACTATAGCATTCTTAAATAAATACTCTGGTCAGGAATGCAGAGAAACAGTTACCATCTGTTTTTAATTCTGCCATTTGTCAGATGTTCAGTAAATGCATTTTATCACATTACCTTCTTTAAGGAAGTCAGTTGCTTTTGTTTATTTTAACCTATGGTATAGCTGATTAAAGCAATCAGTCTCATAGAGTCTGCTTAACATTATCTTTTTACTCCTCTTTAGGCTTAGCTAAAAAAAAAAAAATCAGGAATCTCATTCCTTTTCATACACATATTTCTTCCACAAAGTATGAAAAGATTTCTTGCATTAAATATCTGTATTCTCATCTTTCTCTTACTACATCACTCAAGTTCTGCACTCTTCACTAAACCACCTCCCACCTCAGCAAGCTGACATTTGCTCAAATCAGAATTTCACACAGAAAGATTTACAGGGACGAAACAGGTCTGTCATTCAACACTCAATACATATTAAATCATACATTTTCAAAGTTCACTGTTAAGCTTTAACCCAGAAAAAACCTGCTCTCTTGAAACAGTACCCATACATGCAACATTGCCACTAGCTACCTCAATGGGCCCAATTTGAGAGTCAATAGAGATCTGTAGTTCTCTGATCTCTTTTAAAGCTGACATGGCTATTCTGATATCATCCAGGTCCATGATGCTGCGATTTAACTTCTTGCCAGTTTCCTCTATAAAAGTCAAAATTGCTTCCATCTGTGTTCTGTACTTCTTATTGCAATGACACCCCAGCAAAGTCATCCAGGCTTTGGTTTCTGATCTCAGGGCTAGCTTCAGATCAGCTAAAAAATTTGAACAATTAATAGATATTAGATATTGTTGATATTTTTTAAGATGCACTCTTAGTCTTTTTTATTACATGTGTTCTTCAGTGCCAGTTCTGGTTTTTCAGCCTAACCATTCACATACAGAGATGATGAAATCACATGGACACCTTGAAGTGGTTTATAAAATTGCTTGCAATTCCCGACTGCTTTCCTCCTATTTTTCTCAGAAGTTATCATCTTTTCTATGGGAAAGATCATCTAAAAATGTTAAACAATTAATAGATATTAGATATCATAGATATTTTTTAGGATGGACCTACTGGAAAGATGAGGCTGGACTCCATACTTGTCATCTTGTTTGTTTTACCATTATACAAACTTCTGTCCTATACACCACTAACGTATTGGTTAATATGCTCCTCTAAATCTAAAATCTTTTCCAAAATTAATCTTTAAAAAAATAATGTGGGGGAGGAAATTAGGTGTCTAATTATGAAAGCTGAAGAAACAAAGTTTGATCATAGCATCAGTGGAACAAAGTAACTGCTAAATAGAAGGGGATTCAGCTGTCTCACTGCATGCAGCCAGGCAAGGAGAAAGGTAACATAAACTTATCATCTTACTCCCACAAAGTATGTATCCCTGGGAATCAGTGACAGAAGGATAGGCAAACATCTACCATCAACCCCATAAGTGAGCAGAAGTATCTAGGTGGGGTAATGAACTCCAGCTGAGCCTCACAGATATTCTTGTGTTAGTATTTTGTTTGCATGCATTTACACCCAAAACAGCAAATAGCCCTTCTTTCTCCCTTTCCCCTTTCCATTTTAATCTAGTTCACCCATCCAAAACTAAGTCGCATCTCTTCTTCCTACTGGAGTCAGAAAGTACATGTCTCTGGAGAGAAGCTGAACTCTACCAGTATACAGTGCAATAGCTCCCACGCAGATGTATTCAGGCTCAGAATTGATTTTCAGGTCCAGGTCTTGGAAATGCAGAATTTCAGATTCAAATTCAGAGAGCAATGGGTTTCCCACCATCAATTTATCAATGGTTTCCTCCTTGTCCTTCTGCCATATATGGTGGTAGCAACTAAAACTCTCCAAAGCTGTAAGAACCTCCTGAAAGACATTTACAAGTTCAAAGAAAGATTCTCAGCATCATATATATAGCATACATATAATTTCTTAGCAGCTGTTCAATGGAGTGCACTAAGAACTCCACAGTGGAGCAGGCTGAATCGCCTCACTAGACAAAAGGCTGCTGGTAAATTTATGCTGAAACAAGTTCCATTACTGATCACACATCGTGCCAGAAACTCTATGTTAATGACATCCAATTTGTAGATCAGTTTAAACATTTGCCAAATAAGTGAATCTTCAGTCAATAAAATCATTGGAATCAGTGGGAAGTAAAGTTCAAAACTAGGATACAGTATACTTGTCCTTCCCTGCCGTTTATTGGGCTAGAAACTGAAACCTGAGCTCCAGGGCCCAACATAACAGGAAAAATTCACTCTCAAATAATGAAACTATGAGACAAATTTTTTTTTAACATTAACTTCTACACTCAATTCAGGTCCCTTTGATTTGAATATCATTTAATTAGTATGCAAGAGAATTATTTTTCTAGTTCTCAGGAGTTCAGAAAAATGTGAGAAAATTAAAGTTAAATCATCACTGCACCAATTAAACAAGTAAATGAGAGATGACTGATACGAGAGATAATCCACATTATGACTGACAATAAATATAGTACATCCAGGCATTTAAAGCTGGCTAAATGATAAAGGTTTACAATATTATAAAATATCAAGTACCAAAATACCATGATAACTATCCACCATTATCAACGACTCAGCACCAGCCTGGTAGTTATGCTTTAGTACCACTTGAACTTACAAGGCCTTGAGTCAAAAATTTTCACATTATAAGACTCTTAAAAGGTTGGACCAGCCCCAGAAGAAACTGATGCTCCCTAAAGAAATAGCAGTTCCACACCTACAGTTTACTCAAGAGTGCATAGAATAAGAACAAGGCAAAGATGTTATGCATATCCTTTAAGCTAAATCCTAACCTACACTAGCAAATCCTACGCAGCACTTTACAAATGCCAATCTGACAGACAGTTTTCTTCTAAAAACCTTCACAACCTCTTCATAATGTGGCAGAAATCACGCCGGCTACATTAGCTACACACAACTCAACTACGCCTAGAGTTTCTTATGATGTTTTAATTTACACAATATTCAAAACCTCAAATTTTGTGACAGGGTACACTTAATCCATGTTACACTTTTAAAGCATATTTGCAAATTTTCAGCCACATGTTTTCCATCCACCATCTTAAACTTTTTCTTTATTAAATTTAATCACAGCTTTAAATGCCTGCCCTTACTACCTAAGGATATTAAAAGTAATGCATTAATATCCCTCAGATAGTGATATTAAATTACCATCTCAACTGTCTTACCCTTTTTGTAGAATTGATAGCACTGCTAAGTAAAGATACTAATTTAATAATTTCTTTGTTCTCTGAAACATTCTTGAAGTAGTTCTGGCTTTGCACTGGATCAGATGAACTGAGTGATGCTGCATCTGATACACTATCTATAAAAGAAGATTCAAATATAAAAGCAGGTTTAGGACAGACATACTGTTTAGAACAAGTAAATTCCTATAGACAAAAAAGAATGACATTTTTTCAATAAGTGTGCATTTTAAAGTTAGGTGTTCTTATTAATCAAAAAGGCAACTAGAAGTCAAGGATGCTAACATAAATTCATAAATATCTCCATTTTAGTAAAATTGCTCCATCTAGGTATCCTGTCAAATTTGGAACAAGTTCCACTCCAACCTTTCAAACAGAATCTTTCCTTTTGTCTCACCCCTCCACGAGGTTTATCCTATATACTTCACCTAAGTGATTTACTTTTATATCCGCATTTACTTATTACAGTACTTACAGCACTGAGCATTTTTGTTTTCTGAAATACTCCACAACTGACAATTTGAAATACAAATTACGATTAACTCTGAGAAGATTACCATAGCCAGTCCCCAAAAAGGAATAAAAGATAAAAAAATCCATCAGTTAGCAAATATCCACAAGTTTGACTTTACCATCATTTTTTAGTTCATCTCTTGCAAGCAAAATTCTTCGTTTTGAAAGACTAATCAAACTTCCTAATCAGTTCAAGTATTACTGTCCTACTTTTTAGGTGCATAAGAGAGAGCTAACCTAAAAAGACTCAAATGTATTTTTTTTAAGTATCTCAGGTACAATGTAGAACAATTAACTTGGTTTGATTTTAAACCATTTCAGAGAAGAAAAACCCAGCAACCAAAGATACCCTCTTAAATTTTCTTGAACTAATAACTTAATAACTTAATATCTGATCACAAAACAGAATAATGAAAATCCTTTTACAAATTCTAGTCTATTCAATCTTCTACACAATCCTCCTACACCAATATTGTGATTTATATAGACATTTCTATTCAATACCAGGTATCGTGTAAGTTCAGCTTACCCTTCTTAAAGGGTAAGTACAAGTTTTAAGATGCCATTTGAACATGCCAAATTACGATCAACACTGGCAAATCATGATTTTTGGGTAGCAAAAGTGACTGTAATTGTAACCAATATATGTGCTATAACCCAAAGCACTGCAACTCCTCGAGCACAAAAAAATCCCCTTGCTCAAATCCACAGAAGGACAAGTGGCAAACCTGGTTTCTAATTGTGGCAGGATGGCCCCTCTCTCTCATGGCTGGGGCATTTGGAAGAGATAACTCAGGCCAGACTAATAGCCCAGCGAGGAGTCAGAGAGCCCAGCAAGAGATCACCTCCAGGCTCCTGAGAGTCTGAGCCCAAGCCCCGAGTACACATCTTGGTATGAGAGCAGATGTGGAAAGAGATAAAGGAAAATAAACATCAGTGACCAAAAGACATGGTTCTTATGCCTATAAGAGCCCACACAATTATCACACAGGCAAAAGTCTTACACGCTCCTTGGGAATGTGTGAGAAGATTTCTTCCCGAAGCTTGGACACAACTTCAAGGTTACTTTTGCAGAAATTGAGAGAGAAGATTTTTCAATGTGTGCTCCATCAAGAATTGGTGGTAAGAAACATTGCATCCTAAGTTATACTATTTCTTAGCTAGCTGTAAATTTAATGGAACCTTTAACTCCGTGTGTATACTAGTGTTCCCTTTTTGTCTTATCCCTGTGTAGTAATAGTCTGTTTTAAGTCTTATGTCTGTTAGTTTTGTGTCTATTAATAAATAACTCATTTTATAATAGACTGAATCAGCCATTATTAAAGAACTTGCAAATGGAGTTTTTGGAGTGCTAGACACCTCAATAACATGACTGCCTGCTGCCAGAGGCCTCGGCAAAAAGGCAGGGACTGATTTAAACCTACACCATTCATAACACTAATGAGAAAGAGATTTCTTCTCTGAGGCAATTTAAAATCTATGAGGCAGTTAAAAATCTATCAAGTCTACTGGTTTTGATGTATTTTGTAATTAATACCTTCCAATACATTCTGTATAAATCACATTTACCTAACATTCAAATTCAGTGATGTCAGAGTTTATCATTACCATGGATGTTTTTCTTTCCAGTCTCTTTCACTACATCGTCAGAATCACTGTCTCTGCTCCCACACCGCAACGGAACAACTCTTCTCTCTGACACTTTCTTCTGAAGAGAGAAAAACATTTTTTTTTTTGATTTGCAGCAGTTTTGCACCATTAGTTCTAAGGAAGGCTGTTAAAAACACCAACCTTGGATATTCTCTCCATACTCCACTGTCGAACTCCTTTCATTACTTTCACAATACTATCTACAGCTTTATTAAGTGTCTGCTGGACCTCATCCAAAGAGGGTATCATGATGATATTAGGGATAGATAGGTAAATAGTAGTCCTAATTATAGGATGAGCACCTTTTTTCTGCTTAGAAGTACTGTGATTTTCTAAATAAAGGACAAAAACAGAAGACAAAAAGAAAACAAAAACGTTGTTCATATTTTTTTCAAGACATCAAGCTAGGAATTGTTTTGATATAAACCAATAAATCTATCTTCTAATGTAGAGTACTGAGTGTAATTTCTGAAGGGAAAAAGAATTCCTAAGTAATTTATAAGATGTGCTGCTAAACTTTACAGCAGCACAAGGGAAAAGTAAACGCAAAGCTATTTTCCTCCATGAAGCTCCTCTTCAACTTTTTCTGTGCAGCTAAACTCTGTTTAGCAGACAATTTTGTTATCAGCTGGTATTCCCAGTCAGCATATTAAATTGGGCACAGAACCTCCTTAGAGTCTCACAGTACTGTATGCCTTATAAGCTATAGAGACCACAGACAACTGCCCTTATTTTTGTTTCTCAAAGGCATGCAACAATAAAATACTTCAAAAGAGTATTCCAACACCAGGTACGCAAATGTCTGAAGACAATTAGTAAGAGAAAAAACACACCTCTATTTTTTTTATACAGTTCTAGGTAAAAGACAAGGTCAAACAGGTCTTGTCAGGTTATCAAGTTATCAGTCTTAACTTGTCAAGTTAATAATTGATAACTTATAACTTAAGTGATAACTTACCAAGTTACGAAGGTCTTATCAGAAATTTATCTATCAAGTCAAGCTACAAATAAAATATTGGCTCCAGAACAATACAGTGAGTCCTAAGAGAAACAGCATTGTAATGACATTTTCCTACTGTCGCAAGAAAAAATACCTTTGGAAATACACAGTGTTATCAATTGTTAAGACAGCTTAATCAAAATCCTTTGTTTTCCCCTCTTTTACACTTGCGACTTATTTATATAGTTATGGATATCACATTTATATTTTCCTTTATATAGCCTAAGAGAGCAATGTACGGCAATGCAGCCACCTGAGAAGTTGATGGTGGAGGATGCATGGATGCGCTTGCGGATGGTCTCCAGGGTGCTTCGCGTGACTTTCAAAAGGGCATCAATGTTACGATTATTGAAGTAAGAAAGCACTTCATTGGCTTCTTCCTCTAACTTTTCCATTCTCTTCCTCTTTGCTGTGGGAGACAGGCCAGCCCACATCTCACTGGAATTCTGTGATGAAGTCAAGCTTTTTGATCTTCTTTCCTCTTCTATTGCTAAAACATCATAAATCTAGTTAGTCAAATTGACTTAAAGGACTTGAAAATACAATAAAGCAACACCTCCACAGGTGTCTGAAATAATTTTAAAGAAGTGCGGAATTATTCATTTGTATTCTGCACCTCAATGTAACATGCCTTTTATTCCTATCTGCCTTGTTATTCAGTATGATTATCATCAAAATTTAGATATTATTTCTTATTCTCTTTCTCTAGGAAGTCCAGCAATTAACTAAGACTACTAAGCAGCTCTATGGCACTACCTTTTCAACATGCAAGTTAGATAAATAATATTGACCTATTTTGTAGAGGATAAATGATTGTTAGATTACTCACTACCCAGGAAAATTCAAAGTCTTTAGACATTAGATACGCTTCCGTACTTTAGTCACCTAAGCTACAATGTCCCCCAACACAAATTTATCAGCATGAAAAAGAAACAAACACCAAGCAATACAATACAATACAATCTACTTACCTGTATTTCTGACCCTTTTTTCACCACTGGGTACAATTGACTTCTCATCTTCTTTACTGCCCTGTTCCTCGGTGTCAAGTAACATATCAATCAGATCATTAGCAGCGGCTTCCACCAGTGAGCTTTTTAAGTGTAAAGTCCAAGAACCTTTTATACAGAGCTCCTGTTATCAAACCAAAACAGAGATATGCTCTTATTGTCACAATTCTCATGTCAATTTCACAGTCATAGCAGCCTTTATTAACCTGAATGTCAAGGCCTAAGATTTGTGAGAAACCAGATCTATATACAACATTGATTTTAAATTGGTTTGTTCCAAACTATTAAGTATTGACAAAACATCATAAATGTCTTTCAACATTGCTTTGCCTTCTTTCTCAAATCACATGATTCATCCATAGTTAAAGTCATGAATCAATGTTTATAAAGCCTACTTCCACTAAAAGGCTCCCAAAAGCAAGTGCTTCTTAATTTTCTTAACTTTCCAATGTAGACATGGGAGATGCAACACTTCCTTTAATCATTGCCGTTTAACATTAACTGGCCGTTCCATAAAGAGTATTAGCCAATCATATTTCCCATTTACAGCTAAATAGAAGAAAAAACCTACACAAACTGTATTTATTATTAGAATAAACACAAAAATTATCAGCTGGAGGGAGAAGAAATCAAAGAATGAGATTAAATAAAATTCAGAAGTCTGTTACAGTATTGTGCATCATTTTTCTCCAATACTTATAAAAAAATCAAGTATGCTCTAGCTAACTATAATTTTTACCTATAATAGCCTTTTAATTTTTTTTCTCCTTTGTTGTCTTATATTTCATTCAGCTTAAACAAACATGACTGCCTTTCTTTAATCAAAAATTATTGGAAATATTCAGCCGTTTGCAAATTCTAAGACATAATCTTTGGCCTTCCTAATGATTCTGTTGAGTTGAGAGAGAAGGCAGATCTGACCTGCAATACACAGCAACCACTAAACACAGTACTCTGGGATTTTTCCACTGGATAATTATTTTTGTTGCAGCAATTTCTTTAGAAACTTAAAGATACCTGTTAGATGACAGAAGTTATTTCTAGTCCCCTCTAATTAAGAATTACAATAAGCTTACAAACTATTACTATTTTCATTGTACCCATAACTGGCATTCATATACCACTTATTCTGCTAGCTCAAATCAATTGGCTGTTGTAATTGCTATGTAGTTGTTCAAGTTTTCAAGTTATCACACAGTGCAGAGAGGTTTTTGTGCTCACTCTCACGTTAGGGAATATAGATTTTGCTACCTGCCCGATCAGGAAGGTAGCAGCAGGATCAACAAAACGACTATGGATTGTGAAGCTTACAAACTACTACTAATTCCATATAACATTATTTTAAATTTTACTCTGTATTTAACAACAAGGTGAGTTGTTACAACAGCCAGAAGAGAGAAGGCCAAAGAGTTAAACACACTAAGATAAAACTTTCATTTGTAATATTTATTGCTGGAGGAGAAAAGGAATGGAGATCATCTACTTGATTTTCTACAGTCTTTATCAAACCAAAGTTTATTTTAGGAGAAAACACATTAGACATTATAACCTAAAATGCAAGAATACCTTACTATTGCCTCACAAAATTATTCTGACATTCAATTTAATTATGACCTTAATCAGCTTTCTAACCAACAATTTATATGTTTATGGTTAATTACCCTCAACATAAAAGTATTTTGATGGGGTGAAGGATGGGGCTTTTCCCAGAACCAAGTACTTCTGCATATATTTTACACATCCCATTACCAGCTCAAGAGAGTTTGATACTCATTACACAATCCTTTCCATAGTATTTGCTCTCCTCAGGCAACTGCTGGAGAATTCCCTTATTTAAACAGGAATAACAACAAAAAAAAGATACTATCATAGAAGTAAAATTTTTGAGCTATATGAAAGCATTAAAAAAAAAAAAACCATACACTATCCGGCCTGACATTAACAATGAATAGAAAAGAACATCTCGGCTCAGATCCCTTTGCATCTGCTACTTTTGTTCCTTTTTAAGGTCCCAGCCAAGCAAGTGGGGATTTCCATGCATATCCCAAGCATGCTTCATAAATTCTGCATTCAGAATTTTTTATCTCATAAAAAAGAAAAATATCTTAACTCAAAGTCATCAATCTCTTCTTCATGAAACTTTTATCTACTAGCCTTAGTCTTTTGAAGAAATTCCTCACAGCTCTGTGGTTCATCTTCTGGCAACATACAGAGCGGCACTCTATTCATTTCTTGAAGGACAGCATCAATACGAAATTCAACCAAGTCATTCACTCGATCAAGCAATAACTCCAGCCCAGCTTTTGAAGAAAACAGAAGATTCAAGACAAGCTTAAAAGTTTGAATCAATCACCTTTGCAGAGCGCCATTTAAATTCTTACTTCAACAAACTATCATATTGAATTGTATATGAATTTTACGCCTTAACCAATTTATTTCAAACATCTAAACTTTTGTGGCAAGTTTCATCACAAGAATCTTAATTAACTTTTTGCATAACACATGCTTAACTAGCATATGCTATCTACAGGCTAAAAGAAAACTATAATATTATATAATCTATTGTACAAATATATATCTTATAGCTTTTTATATAAAATATAATATATTATAAATATATATAAGATTAACTTAAAGGATACATATTTCAAACATGAAGACATTAATATTTAATTGAGAGCCAACAATATTTCACCTTCTCCTTTAACTTGAACTAGTAACTACTTGGAGAACCTACTAGCAACAGAAGCTTTCAGCAAATGAAATCTCTATGCTTGAAACAAATGCTAGAAGCCAAACAATAGTTAACAGAAAACAATCAAGAATTTTCAAGGTTTAATAGCAATCTGGTCTCAATGCTGAAGCTGAACCAGCAGCAAGGTGCCTGTTCCAAACTCAAACTACTTGCATTATTCAAAATTAAATTGAGCATAATGTCAGGCTACCATCCAAAATGCACTTTCATTTCAACTGAAGAAAATTTCCACTATAACTACTTTTGCAATTTCAAGAAACAAAATCTGTTTGCGGTATTAATTAAGCTAAAGAAAAAGGAATTTGGTATCTTCAGAAAAAAAACCCCACATCTCAGTGCAACCTTGTGATAATCTTTTGAAAAGACTATAAGCTCATCTGTTTTCTAAAGCTGTTGTCCAAGATGTGTGCACATTAGTTTTAAAGCGATTGATGTTTAAAAGAAAAATAAAAGGTTAATATGAAATGCTTTTGAGCAATGACAGAGCCAACTGAGTCAGTGTATTATTCCCTGAGAAGTTGTTTGTACATTATAGAAACAAAAAAGCAGGAGTAGGAAAATCTGAAACCTAGCAGCACTTTTTAAAAGTAACTATCATTCTTTAAATTCAGAATACACTGGACTTTTTGCACAGTACTTTATGTTTGGTGTAGTCCCAACTGCCTAACATATATGTTAGTAAAAATTTGATGAACATATAAGACAAAAAGAAGGTGGTGTTATAAAAAAAAAGTTTTATGAAATACAGGACAGGTGAAAATTCTGGTATCTTTTATGTATAAATCAATTAAGTGAAAATCATGTAAAAAATTGTAGTCTCATAATATAACTTGCATTTTTATAGAACAAATTACCAGAAGTTAACGGAAGGAGGCAAGTAACCTACCTAGCTTAGAAAAAACTTCATTAATATATTTCTCAATATTCAAGGATGTCCAGTTCAGTAACATTAGACCTGGCTGGATAGCATTATCTACATTTACTAATCGAGGAGCTACCAGTTGTTCAAAAGGGTGTTGTATTTTGAGTTTAATTCTTTTGTATTCTGCCAACATCACCTGAAATAAATAGAGAATGAAAACATTAGTTAATATACACTGATTTGAACCTCTTCATATGCACATATTTATGATCACGTAAACTAAGAAAATTCATCTGTATGTACATTACTGAAATTCTTAAGAAGTTATAATTAATTGCTTGGGAAAGGTTTTCATTATTTTTGGCAGAAGTTCACTATTTGTTGCTCTTTACATCCCTATATGTATTTGTTGCTCTTTGCGAAGTGCTACTTCACACAGAAATCAATCTTTGTTTGCACTGGTGCCGTGATGGAGTTAATTTCATTCTCAGTGGCTCACATGATGCCATGTTTAAGATTTATGACCACAACTGCATTGCTAAAGCAATGATATTTTCGGTATTGCTAAACAGTGATCGTACAGCATTGTGTTCTTTTCTGCTTCTCACACTGCCCTGCTGGTGACTGGGGACACACAAGAAGCTGGGAAGGAATGCAGCCAGGACCCCAGCTGATTAATGGGATCTCATACCTATGACATCATGCTTAAAAATGAAAGCTGGAGGAAGAAGGAGGGAGGGGGACACTCAGAGTTATGGTGTTTGTCTTCCCAAGCAGCTGTGATATTGCCTTGTTTTCCCAGATTAATTCCTTATTTTATTTTCCTTGTGCATGCAGTTTTTATCTTCCCTATTAAATTGTCTTTATCTCAACTCACATGTTTTATATTTTTACCTTCAGATTCTCTCCCCCATTTCAAGGAGGGGAGTAAGGGAGCAACTGTGTGATGCTTGGCTGCCTACTGGGCTTAAACCACATGACAGAAAAACCTTGTAAATTTCAGTCTGTAAATGAGTGTTAGAGAAGACAAAAAACCCACGAAAAAATTACATCTAAGTGAACTTTCCAGCAATTCTAATAAGATCAAACTTACCAGAACTTTAACATACTTATTTCTTTCTAATGCCTCCTTAACCCGCTGTCGTAGTTTCACATGTTTGGCAATAAGATTATGACTTAAAGTCATAAAGACTTTATGACATATGGTTTGGGGTTTTTTTTTTCATTTAGGAATCAAGTAGTCCTTTAAAGCTATAGGTTTCTGGACACCTATCCTTGAACCCCCAGCTTGAGTCATCAGGAATCTTGTCTGCTCCTAGGCAGATAAAATGATCCAAAGGATTTAAAAGATTAGAGAAAGGGAGGTTTCGGCTTCTCTTTTTTAAACTATTCCACAGACATTTGCGTAAAACACCAGCGCCGGAAAAAAAAAGCTGCTACTTGCTGCATGCTTTACACTTTAAAGGCAGACCACCTGTTCCTCCCTCTCAGTTATCCTCTCAAAACAAATGCTGTCCAATGTTGACATCATTATTGGATGAGAGATGAATTGCTTATCATTTAGAAAGCAAGCAACAGAATGAGGCATCTTGTAAGCCTCCTTTCCTCCCCATCCTCATCTCTGTCCCAGACTCTGCAGAGCTTCTCCAAACCCATGTAACTTCACAGAAAACATAAAGCCAAGAAAATTTTTTCAAGTGCCTCAAGACAGACATACAAATAAAAAAATAGATTTGCAAATGTTTTCTTAGTGCACAATCGTTGATCTTCGTTTTTTCTCTTCTATATGTATAGAACCCAGGCATCTTACTGTACAGTACACACACATAAAATAACTAAAGTAAACCCACTTGCAAATTGTTGACAATCTTCTTGTACCAGTTTCTCTGCTGTTGAATAACACTTGCAAATGGTGGAACTTCAAGGCACATGCGAGCCATGCAATGTGTCTCTCTGATTAAAGTTAATATTTGAGGATCAAAATTCACAATTAATTCTCCTGTTTCTGGAGCTTTTACCAAGAGGGTTGCTTGAAGTCCTCTCTTAGTTAATTCAATCTGCAGGAAACAAAGTCACCGTTCCTTATCAGAAAAGCCACTACAGCAAAATACTTTTGTTTTGGATATAAACATCGCTTTTGGCAGATACTAAAATAAAGTGCTGCTGACAAAGATTGATATGGTATGTGAAACCAAAACAGAAGTTCATTAACACAATCTGTATGTACCCAAGTGCTTGACAATCAAATTGCTATTTATCCAAGAGATATTTTTCTTGGGTCTTGGATGTCATAAGCTGCATTTCACATTCCAAAATCAAATCAGAGCCATAGATTTTTCTTGCTTCAACCACCTTGTATCTTTACCCTCATCTCCTTAGAACTTATTGCACATTCTGCAATAAGGCTGCACACAACCTCCTCAGTAAATTAAAGTGTTTTTGGATAACCTCTTCATATATCTTTTGAATAAATTTATCCCAATTTCTCCTTTCACTTGTTTTCCAATACATAAAATATACACTACATTCCAATCTTAATGGTACTGCCAATTATATCCAACCTCCAGGCAAATCGCTTAAAATACTAAAATTAATGTTTTTGAGAGATTTGATTATTTTATTCTTAAAAGGAAAGTCTAATCACACAATTGGTTTAACTGCGTTATTTAAATATTAGAAGACCATTTTTTCTGTATGATTTGAAAGGAGAGCATTCCTTAGACCACCACACATTCAAAATTTGGCTGACACAAAGAAGCAATCCTGCCTTAGGAAAATTTTTCCTACATTAAAAACTTTGCTGCTATTCCTATTTTCCAGTTGTGCTTTAGTTGACGTAATTTTATTGTTCTTTGTTCACTCCTCAAATTTCATGTATCACATTACATTGAGATGGAGATAGACAATAGTTTCATAATCCATTGATATCTTTCAGTGAGCTTTTTTTTTATGGAACACAGAGAAAATTTGCACCACCTTTCAATGTCTAAAATATAGTGCAGTATACTGCTTGCTTCAGCAGTATCATGTGCTATCAAGACATTTTACACAGCATTTTTCAAGAAATCATCTAATCAAGTTTTGTCAATTACATTGTCATGCTCTATCCACTATCATCAATCTTCAAAAAAAAGAAAAGCACAACTGCCTTAAATGGAAGCTGATTTTTTTTCTGTAAAGTTCAACAGCAAATCTTAACTGCACTCATTTTTGAGCTTCATACTCCTTATTCCCACTATCAAGTCTTCCTCTCCTGTTTATGTTTTCTTCTCATGCAGTTTTCATTGTTAAGGTAATAGAAACTGGTAATGGAAATAAGGGGTATTGAAGGCACAAATCTTACATTGCCAGATAATTATAGTAACTTTAACACTTCCAGGTAATTTATTATTTTAATATGTCCAAGTTGAACATCATTTGCTATAGCAAAAAAAAAAAAAACAAAATAGCCATAAATCTTATGATATTAAAAAAAAAAAAAAAAAAAAAAAAAAAAAAAAAAAAAACACCTGGATTAATAAAATGGTAATCATCCAGTAACAAGTAGAAAAAAGAGGTGAAAAAATGTTCAGAAATCTCAGAAAGTGACACTAAGCTTAACATTTACATTGTACAGAAGAATAAAAAGTAGTAGGAGCTACAGCCCTGCTGTGTTCCATTTATATTCCCCACAGAACACTTGCCCCCGGCTCGTTTTTCTTTTGTTCAGGAGTGGAGCAGGAGCTCCACCTTGTGTTCTGTGAGACTCACATCCACACCTGTGTGCACTCTTCTTGCCTCCAGAGAAGAGACTACTGAGCAGTAGTCACTTTTTTTGCCATGCCTGGTAGACGAATGCATATATGTTAAAGTGGATATACTTTTCATGTATTTTCAAAGCATGTGTGTATGTTTCATACTTGAAATTTTGTTCAAATCCACCTCCCCTTTCTTCCAACCTAATGAGTGTAAGTTTGAAGCAGGCTCAGTAAGTCTATACAGCTGCCAAGTGTGATTTGACTCTGCTACAGGAGAAACCAGACAGGTTGTTTTAGTACGGATCAGAATCAGATCACAGATAAATCAGACCTCATAAAGGAGGGCACCAGTTCAGGGAAGATGCCTGGGATGTTACAGTTATTTTACAAAAGATGAAAGGCGAATGTATTTGACTGCTCCATCAAGGCATGGTACATGTCAGAAACTCTGATCACTAGATCATCTAGCCAAAACGGACAGATGTAGCCCCACAAGAATCATACATTCTCCTTAGTCTTTACAGATGAGACAATGCAGTGAAAACTATTATCAGCATACTTTGAATGATGCAGGTATCCAGCTCAGTACTGGAATCAAAAAAGAAACTGAGTCCAAGATAGAAACACTAAACAAATGCATTACAATTACAATTTGTTCCATAAAATACAAGGGATACCCACCAGCTCTCTGTGAAGAGCACATGAAAACAAATATGAACTTCCCATGTTAGCAGAGTAAGCATTGAAGTTAAAGACCTTTCTAAGTACAATAGCAGTTTTCATTACTGCCTGGAAGCAGGACCAGCTATGTTGCAGTCCGGTTATGGGCCTGCACCTCCCCTGAAGACAGCTTTGTCCATAGAAAGAATCAGGAACAATATTTTGGTAGATATTCATGGATGTTTTATTTCTCTGACCGCATGGCAGCCAGGAGAGACACAGACTGGCACATGGTAGCCAGGTCAGGCACGAACTCTTTTCCAACTGTCCCCCGAAGACCCAGGAATCATGGGACAACCACAGTTTTTGGAGCGGGGAAAACACCTATAACCAATAAGGAACAGG
>VYXC01004633.1:168895-190410 GCA_013397175.1 Platysteira castanea
CAAAAATAAAAATAAAATTAAAAACTAATCATGTAAGTGTATTCAAAAAAAAAAAAGGCTATCTTCCTAACAAGTCTAGGCAAACTGAACAGCTGAATTTTTCTCAGTTCACTAAATTGCCCTTTCTAAATGTATAGCTTGTCCACACATCTTTGGAATATATTCAGCTCACTAACTCTCCTTGTTTTAATTTCTATTGCATATCCCTTCACATCACATGAGAGGAAACTACCTAGAGAAACATAGGCATGAAAATCCAAGCAATTGTCTCATAAGAAGCATAATTAAGCCAGACTAAGCATCAAAATTCTGTTTCCAGAAGATCAACAGACAACAGACTGAATTCTTTGTTAGCTCTAGTATAAACATTCCAGTTCCAATGGATTTTTTTCAGTTAAATCATTTTTCTTCACTATAACTGTGCTTTCTCATATGAAATAAAATTTTCCTATTCCTGCCCTCCTAAATATCACCTTATAATGTTTTACATACGATCTTCTCACCTACCTGTTTAAGTCTAATAGCTGCTTGTAGCTTTTCCATAACTCTTTCCTGTGGTTGACTCCAGAAGGTGGCCGTGCCATTGTTTGCAATGTAAGATTTACATGCTGTGATCATCTGATTGGTCACCTAAAAGCAGTTTTAACTTTGTGAAAAAAACAGCATTTTAAGACAAAGCAGGTCTTGTCATTCTCTCAGTCTTGCCATTCCTCTGACTACACTGGCCTAAAGCCTGAAAAATAGCAATACCAAATACCAGCCACATCGACAGCCCATCCTCCTTCCAACACCCAGCCTCCAGAACACAGCATAATGAAAATGTTGTTGATTAACTATGCTTATCCTAAACCTACACATCTTGTACCAACCTTGAAATAGCATCTTATGACCAAAATCATAAGACTTTGTCTCTTCTGAAAGGAAAGATAAAATCAAGAGCCCACAAGAGTACAAATGTTAAAGAATAGGTTGTCCTTCCAACTCCATTTCCTTCTTTACACAAACATGGAGGTTTAAGGGCAAGATGAATTTAACATACTTGGTTCTACAAAAAAACTCATTTATAATAGGCAAAACTCATAAAAACAAGTTACTCTATTCACATCAGGGGTGAGATTTAAGTCTGAAAATGTTCCTACAACTCCAAATTACAGGCAGTAAAATAAGTCCTAAATTTGAAGCAGTTTATCACTATTTCCAATTCTCTATACATTCAAAAAGCAGCATTAAAGTGACCAAATGCTGCCTCTCCAATTGCTTTGTTCCTTTGTGTTTTTCTTGCACTCAAGAACAACACAGAAAACAATCTGGAAAGATTTCCTTTCCCACTGAGCACCAACCTTCACAAACAGTGAGGAGATTTTTTCAGAAGTGTTGTAATACTGAGAGATACTCTGAATCATTTTAATTGCATTTATGAGTCCTGGAATAGCATCCAGCATGGATACCTGGAAAGAAACACACAGTCTGAACTCTGCTCAGTTCCTCTGTTACCACACATTAGCACAACACCTCATTAGTGAATGCAGGAGCGTTATGAACGCGGTCTTTGGAATGGTTCTGTCCCTGTCTACCTGGGCATCTCCTGCAGAGCTGCCTGTCCTACATCATTCTCTGAGCTCTACAATTTAATTTTGGGGAAAAATTTTCACCCGAGTCTTGGCTGGAAGAATTCAGATCAGTGAATGAAATTTGGTGGAAGTAAAGGCCTCTTCAAAAGAACCCTTTATTTCACAAATAGAATGTTTATATGCTCAGTTGCTAAACCTGATGTAAGCTTGCATGTAAAGAGAACACCTTAACCACTTGGAGAGAGGAGGAAGAGAAAGGGGGATGGAAGGGCTGAAGCTGAGCCTGGTGGTGTAGAGATGTGGTCTTAATTTCTGATTTTGTTTGACGCTACCCAAATGCATTTTCACTGTCAATAAAGACATCTTTCCCCAAGTTAAGTCTGTTTTGCCCGTGATTATAAGAAGTGGTGTTCCTGTCTTGGAAAAATACATAAGCTTTTTCATACTACATTCTCATCCCATCCTGTTGAGGATGGGGGTTGAGAGAATGCTTGATGCATAGCCAAGGTCACACCATCACACCATTTTAATTCTCCATACCCTCGTGGTCTTCAGTAAGTTTTGTGTACAAGAGAAATGCCTTTTACTAAATTCTTTTAAGAAATGTATCATTTCAAAAGCGTAGTAGTCCTTCTTCAATCCAGACCAGATAAAGATTTTGCAGACAGCTCTTCATCACATCTGAATTTCCAAAGCAATAACAGTTTTTACTCTGTTGACAAACTCATTCTCAAAATTGTACAGGTAAATATCAATGAGGGAAAGGCTTCACACTCCATGCCAGCTCTATGGCTTTCATCCCAAGTGCTACACCATTGCAAAACTAAACATCTCCAAAGTAGGCACCACTTTCTCCTTGGTGAAAACCTTCATTGGAAGCAGAAAGCAGGCCAGTTCAACAGACTCTGCACAGTGCCAGTAGCTAGTCACTTTTACTCTGTATTTATGGGTATCATGCCAACCTTTCAATAGAGAAACTCAAATAGCAGACTGGAAACACTGAAAGAACACACTGTTCTAATATCACCCAGTAAACAGAAACAAACATGGTTACTCAGAGCACTGCTGTTTGGAAGCAATTTGGTTTTGGGAAAAATTTCAGGGGAGAAAGAGGAAGCTAGGATGGGTCAAAGTTTTGAGTCTTCATGGCTAGTAGCCATATTTCTTTGACTAGCAAGGTACATACAGTCAGTTGCAAAACCAGTTTTAATAAAAGCAATGATTTGCCCCCTATTTTAGCAGATAATGGGAGAGGGAGACTCTTTCATCCAGTTCTGTACTTCAGTGTGGTCCGGTTTGTTTATTACTTGTTATGCTTGCATCATCCTGTGCATTCTCATACTATGGTAGGAGAAGGTGATTTAAAATTACATCTTAATATTTACATAATCCTATTCATCTTTCCCCAACCCAAGAAACTGAAAATTGTCCTATAAATGTTAGTCTAACCATGACCTGGCCACCAACACAAAGACAGAAGATCAAACTTTGTCTTTAGAATAGCACTAGGTTTTTTTTTCCTTCTTTTTTCCTTTTTTTTTTTTTTTGTTATAAGGAATTTACTTTCTCCCATAGCACAGAATCCAGTTTCTTCATCATATCAAAAGCTTTACAGATATTGTGGTATGAAAATCAGAAGTAGTTTATTCTGTAGCCAGAGGTTCCCATTAAGCCACTTTTACCCACAACTGCACAAAATCTCAAACTGGAGTTGCATATGTAAAATTGTCTCTATTTCATTTCCAAACCAATCCTACAGAATATATTCACGTTGCTTGTCTCAAGACATTTATGTTAAGAATATAAAAGTTCTGCTTACAGGATCACTATTGTATAATGGGTCATAATATTTTTCCAGAGAATATAGATATTTCACATTATCTTTAGCTTCATTTGCTGCGTCTGTGATGCGAATATCCAATGCTCGCCACTTCTAAGAACAGAAGGTTGAAAAAACAAATAAAACAGTGCATTTCAGAAAAAAAATGTTTTGAAATCATTCTGGTTTGTCATTAGCTTCTAAACACATTTGAAAGCACAGATCTGTTACTTCAAAATTATATATGTTCACCCAAGATAAGGTCCTTGTGTTGTTTCAGTAATTTGACTGTGAACATGCAGTTAGTTTAGACCACTCAGCTCAATGGTCAGTGGTAGTGCCCAGTCAAGCTGCTCCAAAATACATGAATGATGGATATATAACTATGTATTTGTTCCACATCTCATTTTGATGAGACAAGATCTTTTATTTTATTTATTTATCTTTCTGTTGGTGATGGGACTTTAAATTTGTTATGTCAATATAAGAAGTTATGATCCCACAAACAATTTTGACAGGCACTGTAACAACATAAAGAAGAGGCTTAAAAATGGGGGGATTGATTTTTTTTGTCATTAAATATCCAGTTCATTAATTCAATATTCTGATTTAATAATCAACTTTTCAAATATTTTTAAGTATTTGTTTCTGTTGAGCCATGTGGATGCAGCACATTGTTAGCCTTTAGACTGAGGGGATTCCCAGCCTTTTTCAATAAATTGAACTAGATTTAAGCTTTATCTACTCAAGCTAAGGAATAGAGAAGGAAAAAGAAAACAAAACCCAAAGATGTTTCAACGTTTTCCCCACCAGCATTGTTACATACATTACCAAAATGAGCTAGAGTATGAAGAGCATTTCTATTCTTTATATCTGTCCTAATTTAAAATAAAAACCTTCAGCAGTTTGGATTTAGCAGCAGTGAGTACTCCCAGCACTGCCTTCACATCTGGGCTCTTCAGCTGCTCCATAAGGTAGTAGAATTTTGACAGCTTCTTTTTCCAGTAGTCAAGCTCTACTCGTGGTCCAAGGTCGTCTGCTTCTTTTCTCAACTGGTCATTTTCTGCAAGAACCTTTCATCATACAGTAATATTAGTGAGTGTTGCTAGTGTTTTTTATCTGCGGAGATAGCATGGATTAATTCTACATTTAACACCTAATATTAACATCTCCTGATAAATTACCTAACTTAGCCTCCACCTCATATGAGACCTAATTTTGCTTGGTCCTTTTATTTCCAAGTTAAAGAAGAGATACTGTTCCTTCTGTTACACGAGCGCTGTTACAGACAGTTACATTTTCTGCAAAAGCATGTTTCAAAGTACAAATGTGACCACTGAGAATAGTGTTCGCTCAATTACTGTGTTCTTTTTGTTTTCATTAAATCCACAGGGAACCACTAACTGTTTTGTACTTTAACAGATGATTATCAAAGACAGGGGACTAAGCTTCCCAAACTGTGTATCCTATATTTACTAATAGATGGAAAAAGCTCTCAATAATATTCCCATTGAGAAGTAAAAGCACAAAAAACATACCAACAGTACTTTAAAATAAAGCAATTGAACTCATCTAAACTTATAGAAAGGTAGCTATAGCACCAACAGGATTAAACTCATCTCCCAAGATGCAGGTTTTGTATTTCACATTAGTCCCATGTATCACCTGTTCAATTTGTTTGGTCCATTCTTTCATGCAGACTTCTATTTTTTCAAGAGCATCTGTGCTGTTAGCAACCATCAAGTAATCTGAAGGTCCTCTTAGAGTTTTCAGGTCATATGTTTCACATTTCTTCAGGCTGACCTAAAACACTCAAAAAAAAAAAAAATGCTGAATGTTCATGACAAATAATCTAGGAACTTTATAGACTAACTCGTTGCCCTGCTTGGGGTATCTCACTTCCTATGCCCAGCTCAGTCTAAATTAAACTGGTTTGAGCCAGAACTGGACTCCAGAATCTGGAGGATTCACCTGCCAGGCAACTGTGCTCTCATGCCCTTTCCTTCACAAAAGCTGAGTAGACACCAACAGTTAAAGCAGCCACTTGTCATACGTCAAACATTCAATATTTAAGAGTGATCACAGCCATTGGAGAGTCAAGAAGTTGATAGGTCTAAAGAACTGCCCCCAGAATAAACAAGAACAAAAGCACCTACAGAACTGTTAAAACCACAGATCAAAGTATAACAAGTTACTGATGGCAGTAAACAGAAGTGTTGGGTTATTCTCCAGTTTAACAAAAGCAATTTTTATGAGTAATCTACAATAGCAGTTAATTCAAAAGCTCCAGAGCTAGACACATTCTACAGCTAGCTCACTTTCTATTTGCCATGTGAACAAACTACCTTTTCCAACAGACTTTGCTGAGTTCCTGATAGGACATTAACAAATGCTTCAAGGGCATGAAGGAAGTCCTGCTTAATACTGGGAACTTGTTGAGGTTTAGCCCAGCCATGGTCCATAGTCTGTAGGGCTGGAATGAAGATTTCTGATATCAACTGCTCAACGCTTTTTAATAAGCCATCTCGACCGATATCCATCATACTAAAATTTACTTCCTGTAAAAGAGACACAATACAAGGGGTCTTTCACCAGTAAAAACTTAGTTATATACAGTTTACATATAAACTCTCAAAAGTAAAGTAATTTTTGTTTTTCTAATGAATTTGCTAGAATTTATTGAAATTTAACACCTTAGTATTTAGGTATTGACTAATTACTCCGTCACTACAGATTGTCTTAAATTTTCTTCCTTAGCATCATTTTTTCCATATCAATGATATACTTCAAGCTGCTGCCACACGATAATGTCTGTTTTTCTATTCCCCTTCGTTTTTGTCCTGTTTCATTTAATCCATCTGTGTCTTTTTATCCATTCCTCCATGTCAAGAGCTGTCAAATTATATGTTGAGAGCAAATACCCCATGGTAAAAAAAAATTTTAAAAAAGATAATGTACAGAGTCATTGACTTACCTGATAGATGTTCTCAGTTGTGATGGGTTTAGAAAAACTAGATCTAATGAAGAAAATGCACACACCAGTTAAAGCCACTTCTTTTCCCTCTGTCACAAATACTTTAAGTTTCTTCTTCTTGGTCAAATGAGAGTTCATTCCTGTTCCTGGAAGGCCAAAGTACTCTACGGATTCAAACAAAAGAAACAATTAGGACCCGTTGATTATTTATTCAAAGAAAAGTTTTCTACACAAACAGTTCAGTCATTATTTGTGCATCTCTGAGTCCAAGTATCCTGGAGGCACCTCACGGAACTATCCACAGAAAATATGCAGCATTCAGAGTCTTCATGGCACAGTAAGAAATATTTGATCTAGTTTTGCCATTTTTGCATCAAAAGCCTTTCATTTCTATTCATTTACTTGTTTTTCTATTCCTTCTAAATAATGGTTCAGGCTTAAGGTCCTTTTATTTGGCTCTATCATGTAGTTGTAGATACTGCCCTATTAGTTGAAAAAGAAAAGTTAAAGAAAAAACAGAAAATGTAGTAGACTATTTGCTTTTTCCTTGCACATTTGCTCAGCACAACTATAACATGTTGCAGGACAAGTTAAGTTGCTTTACCTGTATCCACTACCTCCACGTCTTGATAGTAGAACATCAGATGACGCAGACCTCCAGGGGCCAGGAATCTGTCAATGCGCTCTATCTGTTTGAAATCATGTTAAGATCATAATACATCATTGATTTGATTCATATCATACCAAGAGAGGAAGCATTTATTTATTTACAAGCATCAGGACAATTTCACAGTTCTCCATCAGTTCAAGGCCGCCATCAAGCACCACTGAAGCATGTACTGGTAGTGCATTCCACAAATCTCATGTGTAGGTCCTACAGGCTGAGGAAGAAACTGAATTGCTTTATGCTACTACTCTGATCCATGTGTCAGCACTTGAAAGTCTGGCCTCATCCATTATTTTTCTAGATCTGAGTCACTCTTGCATGTAGTCCCTAACTACATAGCTATCTTTAGCAGAAAAGGCTCCTTCAAGTTCATCTTCAGAAACATTAGCTGGTACCATTTGTTCTTCCTAGTGCAGAAAAAAGGCTAAAAAATCACCAGAAGCAGGAAGAAAGCCACAATTATCCCTCTTCCATTAATAACAAGCCTCAGTTACACCAAGATAACAAACTTCTATTCCAGAAAATCTTGGCTGAGCCCTCCAAGATGAGGTCAAAACAACTATTATACTCTTCTCTTTCCGAGTATAGCAATTGCCAATATTTTCCTCATCTGACAGCTATTCTCAGGCTGTATAGTTTGCCAGGAAACCCATTTAGAGATAGAATGCACAAAGGCTGAAACAAATTCTGCTTTTTAATGTGTGTGACAGTGTTCTGCACAGCTCATTTGCTATCACATGAAGTCACAGAAATGTTGGAAGGGACCTCGGGGAGGTCTGGAGGCCAGCCTCCTGTATCACCAACAACAGCTGAGACCATCTAGATCTTTTCCTAGGCTGAGTCTCAAAAACCCCAAGGGCAGAAATTCCACAACTGACTTGAAGTAACCTATTCCCATGCTGCATTACCCTCCTGGTGGAGAAGCGTGGCCACTGATGGCCATTTTGCAAGATGTGACTTTGTCTTTGGAGTTATCATCTGCAAGCACTGAAAATAGTTCAGCTCTGTCATCTTTGCAACCACTCTTCAAGCAGCTGGAAGCTACTGTTTGACTGCCACTCAACCTCTTCTTCTCCCTCATCTTATACTTCACATGCCCTGTGTCCCTCTCCTTCTTACTGGTCCTCCACTGGACTTTCTTCAGTTTCTCAACAATATTAGCACTGAAATGGGAATGCATAAATCGAAGGCACACAGATGGAAAGAGAATACGAGAGAAAACAAAGCAAAATAACCCATACACAGCCATATTTACTTTAGCATCAGGAAGTAAAAGAAGATCTATTTCTGTCTACCTGGATTTTTTAAAAAGTGATGTTTTTCAATATCTCAATATATGAATTTATATTAGCCCTCATGCCGTCAGTCAGATCACATAAGCCATTCTATTTTGTCAAGGAGTTTCTATCTATTTTAATTTGCTAAAGTAGATCTCAGTGTAGTCTCACAAACGCTGGTCACAGCCTTATGCAGATAACAACGTGCAACCTGCTGTGGACAGGGGACTCTTGAACTTCCATGTGTTGTGTACTCAAGGACTGGAAGGCTTCACACTGTGGTTCCACTATGAAATACAGTCACAGGGTTTACCATATTACCTACAATCACTGGAAAGGAGAAATTCTAATCAATTTTAAAATCAATACTGTTACAATAGGTCCTGGGATTAAGGACACTTTTGTTCAACTTAATTTAAAAATGCTGAAAAATATTTTTTCAAGGAGAAGACTTGACTAATCTCAGACATGAAGTCTGACAGCTATCTCCCCAAGAATTTAATGGTAATATTAGTTCCAAAGTGTACCATAAGCTTCACTCTCAAATCCGTCAGATTACCTGGTTACCATCAAGAATAGCATCTTCTACTTCTGCTTTGTCCAGATTCACACAAGAGGCAACGATATCCAGTAAGTAATCATGTCTGCCATCCAGGCGAGCACGTTTAGCCTCCCTCTCTTCCTTGAGCTTTTGCTGTTATAAAACATAAAGTGGACAATGAAAAATTCACGACCTAATTTGAAGACAAAAATAAAGAAATATTTAAAATTTATTTTAAAAAGTAAAGGCTATTACATTCTTCCACTCTTGTGATTTATGCTTTTATGGCACTCAAATGAAAATTTTAGTAGTTGTCTTTGTTATAATTTTACAGCTTGTTTCTGGTGTTCTATTTTCAGATTTATCACAACATTCCTATCATAAATAATGTTGTAGAGAAGGCTAATTTGTTGAAAAGCTTTGTAGAAAAAAAATGTATTTTATACGCACAGTTCCATTATTCTGCAAGGTATCTTCAACACCCTAAGTCCTTCGCCTCAGCTTTTCAGTCTAGTCACGTATGACCATCAAGTCAAGACAGGATTCTGACTGATCTTTGTTATTCATGGAAGATATTGTAAGGGTTCTCTAATAAAGACGGATGCTGCTGGAGGAAGCTAGGGTTTTATACATTATCTCTTTAATATAATGAGAAGTAAAACAAACCACAAGCCTCAAGGTACACAAGTGTTTACAAATGTGCTTAACTATAGCTATTATACCATTCTTCAAGCAGTAAGCCTACTCTTCTAATTAAATTGAATTCCCATATGTAACACACCTCATTACATTATAGACAAAATAGCCTTCTGGAATAGTTACTGGTATTATTGTGCTTGCGGATTACAAGATTCAATATCATTCCATTTTCAAAAGAAATTTAGAATAATGTTTCATTGGTGGTAAATTCAATCCTTATTTCCCCAGTGATCAGGAGAAAACTAGTAACTTTATAAAGTATGCATAAGTGATTTATCCACAAGCTTTTGCAGAGCCAAAAGGACCTGCATAATATACTTTATACCCTTATGTAAATATCTTTCCTACTTTCTGAAGGAATTTTCAAATATTTGGTAAACTTGTAATTACTACCATGCCTTCATAAATGCTGAATGCATTAGAAACATTTTTCCATATAAAACACAAACATACAAATCCTATTCTTTACACAGATGTGTCTGAAGAACACAGTAGCAGATTAATTTGTATAGATATTTTATGCTATTTTACCTCTCTCATACCCTAACATGGTCTCCAGTTTCCTGAGAGTGAAGTGTCATGACAGGATTGGCTTTTCCTAAATGTTTATAAACATGAGCAGAAATTT
Source organism: Platysteira castanea (assembly GCA_013397175.1). Taxonomy (NCBI): domain Eukaryota; kingdom Metazoa; phylum Chordata; class Aves; order Passeriformes; genus Platysteira; species Platysteira castanea. The sequence goes on from VYXC01004633.1 coordinate 179,072, forward strand.
TCCTCCTAGTTAGACATGCAAAAAAGCAACCACTTTGTCTGAATCAGCTTCATTCACATTCGATGATAACACTAGAATCCTCACAACTATTGTTCCAGTAATTTGAACACAACTGAAGGGGAATCTTAAACAAAAAAAAAAAAACACAACCAATACTCTACCAATTCGTTTCTATTTAATACAGCAAGAAGCCTTTTGTTTTACCTAAACTACAGAGAGACTATTTTCGTACTCTGCTTGTGTTTCCAACATAGAGCTCCAGATGTTTTGCTATACAAGACTACATCTTACTCTGGTTGTTAGTCACCAGCTCCACCTATACAGATGCTCTTGACAAGTTCATAGCCATCATTTCTTCTACAAGTTGCTGTTTGTGTAGACTGAAATTATGAGCACCTTCTCCTCAGACTGAGCAATCATGCCCTGATGTTTGTTTCCAGTTTTTAAATTTTTTAATTGCTGTGTCTCAAACCCTATAACAAATACACAAGCTATTGCGCATAGCTGTTCATACAGCATTGGGCAATATTTGATGTCTAACTCCAGTAACAAGAGTATTCACTAAGATACTGCAAAAGCTTAAAAGTGTAATTAACTTAAATTACTTAATGAACCATACCTAAAGAAAGAGGAAACTATTAACTAAATTGTAAAGCTGTAGTTATATGAAGATTAGGACATGGACTTGTATTTATCACATGTCACTGCTGGAAGGCACTTGCATTGATATGTTGGATATCTCCATAACTAATGCACGTTCCATACATTTTTTCCTGAGAGTTGCTGCAGTGCAAGAACACTCAATGCAATTCAAGCTGTCATGCTTCTATATTTTGATGAGTTACCATTTCTACAAACTTCCTCCCCAAATGAAGTGTTGCTCAATCACAAACTCGCAAATTAGCTGCTGCAGTCATTAGAAGAAACTTCTGCCTCACTTTTAGGATTAGGTTGTACACAGAAAAGTAGAGGAAACCTAACTTTGGTGCTTTCAATAGCAAGTCACTAATTTATGTATTTAAAAATACTTAGAAGCTACACTGGAAACTGTCTTCCAGTCTAGCTTCTGAGCTTCCATTTGCATACTACTAGAAGAACAAACTTTTAAGATATTCTTTACTTAGGATTAGGAATCTCAGAGAATTAATTACAAGAAAATGTTGAGCTTTCTACCTCTTATTCTTCCCCTTTAGCTACCCTCACATCTCACTTCAAACCAGCACTGTGGTCACTGCCTAAGAGTTTTTGTAATTTTATATCCTGCAGGATTCACTACAGAAGTACATAGGCCTAAACAGCGTCTCTCCAAAAAAATTACAAAAGAATAGACAGCTCTATGTAATCCAAAATTTCATGGAGCACTGAAAGAGTAAGGTTTGAAGATGGAAGGATGCTGAAACACACATGCTATCATTTACATAGGTTAGAGAGAAATTGCTGTTACATGCAGTAACACTGAACATGCAAATCCTGAAAAGTATCAGCAGCAACTCTGATCAAGGTCGTACATCAAAGCCTCTTCCTAATAGTCCCATGATGTAGGAGGATTCAGAAGGAGCAGTATTTACAAGAGATAAACGCTGTCTCAAATATCTGGAAGGATTGTCCAAGTTTTTTATGGTACATAAATCTTCAGCTCAGTTTTTCATGTAAAGAACAACACAGGTAACACGGCCAAGTTTAGTTTTGGGTTTCTTTTACCACTCTTGGTTACGAAGGTAAGAAAGGTCATATGACACAGTTTCACAACAGATGAAGGTCCAAAGCTAAACTACTTAACTGAAAAGTCCTTTTCTGATGGTTAGTCCAGTTATAACAAGTAGCTTGTTTTATGTTACATAAAACCTTAACATTCCTAATACCTAAAATACTAACAATTTGGCACAGGAAACTGATTTCAATAGGCATCTTATCCTGAAGAAGAAAAGGGAGAGATTCCTAAATCTATCTTCACATATACCTAAACCCATAAACATCTCACCATCAGTCTGAAGAAACAAATGGAGCTTAGATTAAAATTTAAAAGAACTTTCCTAGTTACTACAAAGTATATATATTTAAGCAGCAGGTACTAAAAGACCACAAGCCAGAGATTCCAGGGGTTCTTTTTTTGAAACAACCAGCTCAGAAGCGAGCTATTGACTATTCCCAGCTTCTCTGTTACAGACTGTAGCTGCTGATGCAGACAGCCTGAATAGAGTTAGCAAGAATTAGTATTATTTAGTATGCAAGTCATATGAACACAAGATGAAACTTGTTCTGAACACTCTTTATCCAGCAAATGATGCATTTTGTTGTCAGAATACTGTGCATGACTGAATTTATACATGCTGAAATCAAAGTCTTATGGATGAGCAAGACTTAATTGGGAAGTTCAATAGTGAAAGAGTCAAAAAGTAAGAATGCTCTATTGTTAATTTACTCTCTAATCCAAGATTTATTTAACCAACATGGAATTCCTTTGTCTCTCCTTCAATTTGCTAAGATGCTTTATATTACACAAGCCTTGCTCATGAATTTCCCTGCAAAAGTAAACTGCAAACCATTTTACACATTTTCAAGCACTCTGAGTTTTCAATTTTCAAGATTCAATGTTTTTATTTCCTCTTTCCAAAGAAATACAAATCCTAAAGAATTAGGGCAGTCCCCTTAACTAACTCTTAAATCTCAAAAATCAGAGCTCTGCATGTGTTATCACACTGCATTAACTCAGGAAGAGTTTGCTCAAATAACCAGCTTCTAAAGTAAGTCTAAGCATATTAAGTATCTAAGAGTAAGTCTAACAACAATATTCTACTGTTGTTTCTCAATGCTAAGAATAGGCTTCAAAATTCTATTCCCACCTTAGAAGTATGGGAAAAGTTACTAGAAGTTACACTTCTATTTTCCTTGGTGGCAGAATCCACCCCTGTTTTGTTTCCAGATCTAACATCAAACTCTTCAGTGTACTAATATAGCATTTGTGGAATTAGACCATTACCAGACCATTGCAACAATCTGGACAAGATACAAGTACCACGAGCCAAATGCATAAACACCTCCCAGTGCAAATTTGCCTTTCAAAACAAATTGTGCAACTAACATCATCCACTTACACCTATTTCAGAACACATATTTTTCTATGCCCTCCCTCCTCAATACACATCTTTATCCAAATTATATAGTTATTAGTCTACACCTAGCTCAAAAGTCAGTTTTCCTTACCTTTATCACTCTGCCAATGCTCCGTTTCCAAAGTTGCTTTCTTCCAGCTCTAAACATTGTTCTACTCAATATAAGCATCAAATACTGTTTTTCAGGAACAAGCCCTAAACCATGGGGAAAGCTCCTACATTCATCATTTTGCACTCTCCCCCCAACCTTTTGTTTGCACTTGTTTCATTCCTTTTCACTAGGAATGCCAAATTAACTCCTGAAAATAGAGTAAGGACCTAAAAAAAATGGCAGCTAATAACCTTATCTCTGTATTTAAAATTCAGTTCTAGCGTGCATACAAATTGCTTGAAAATTAAATTGCACTACCACAGAAACGAGAGGTCTCTAGCCACCAGAATTTACTGCCTATAGATTAGGCCTTGAAAGTTACTGCTACCAACCACAGCGTTGTTAAGGCGGTACTGTTTACATACAAACACGGCTGGATACAATTCATCATACTCGAGGGCAACATAACTATTTGCAGAAGTCAATTTTATAACTGCTTCTCTGATTTGTGTTTAGCCTTCTGAAGCAACCCTTGTGTCAACAGGCACCTTTGTTTCCTTGTCACAGGTGACTGTTTAAATATATAGCAACAACAGGCAAGCAACTTTCAAATATCTTTTACCTACAGACTTGTAAATTACTGAGTTTTTGATTCATATTTTTCATAAAAGTACATTCAGTCACACTTATTTTTCAGTTGTACAATGGTTGCTTAATACAGCAAATTTTCTTCAGCAAGAAATGTTGGGTTTCTTCCTTCCTACAAGAGCCTTAATTTTTTTCAGTTCAGTGACTGAATGTAATCCAATGTCCTCTTGAAAATGCCAAGAAAAACAATCTAATTATCCAGTATTAGGAACAAGAAAACAGACATTTTTACAGCTATTTCTGGCTTAAAATGTCCCTAAATATTTCTGCTTCCACTCATATCAATGTGAATAATGTCTAAAAGCACTTGACAACCTGAACATTGATAAAAATCACATGAGTAAAAACCATTTTCACTGCATTATCTGCATTTTTCCCACCTACTATAGTCAAATCCAGTTGTGTATACATGTTTGAAAGAGAAAGACTGAAAAATTGCATTTAGGGTAAAAGTAAACACCTATAGATTTCTCTGAACCCTTTACAGAGTTATCGTTTAAAATTAAACGTGCTATTAAATATTGCATATAGAGTTAATTCCTGTAGATATATTCAAACCACTGAGGAATTAATTATTTACATTCTGTTGGAAGGAGTCCAGAGGAGAGCCACTAAGCTGATCACAGGGCTGGAGCAGCTCTCTTGTGAAGACAGGCTGAGGGTTGCAGCTGTTCTGCCCGGACAAAAGCAGGCACAGGGGAGACCTTCCACCACCTTCCAGTTCCTAAAGGAGGCCTGAAAGAAGGCTGCGGGGACTTTTCACAAGGGCATGCAGTGATAGGACAAGGGGGAATTGCCCCATGCAGCAGGAAGGCAGGCTCTTCACCTTGAGGGTGGCGAGGCACCAGCACAGGTTTCCCAGAGAAGCTGTGGATGCCCTAACCCTGGAGGTGTTCAAGGCCAGCTGGATGGGGTTCTCAACAATCTGGCCTTGTGGAAGGTGTCCCTGCCCATGGCAGGGGGGTTGGAACCAGCTGATCATAAGGTTCCTTCCAACCCAAACCATTCTATGATTCTATACTTCTTTGCATGATGTATGTGATTTCTAAAGTAAAAAGTCAGCCCCACGCGCTTAACTTTGCCATGCAGTAATAAAAGTTCTTTTTTTAAAAAATAAGGGGGAAAAACCACCCTTATTTAAATCTCTTGAAAAACCACCTAGAAATCATGGATTTTTCCTAAAATGCTATAAAGTCATAGCAAATAACTTACAGAATCACAAAATTATGAAAATTTAAAGAAATCTCCGAAAGTCATCTAGACCAGTCTTTTGCTCAGAGCAAGTCCAGTTAGAATGGGTTGTTCGGAGATGTTTGCAGTTTGAATACCTCTAAGGATGGAGATTTCGCAACCTATATTCCAATGATGTTATACTTGCAGGTCAAGCAGTTTTCTTCAGCCTTGTTTCCCACCAGGGAAGTCCTTCATGGGTTACCACCGAGAAGAATCCCTGAAGAAGTCAAAAATCTGATGTTCTAAAACCTAAGGTTCATTCAGGGTTTTAAGCTCCACTGTCTCATGGTCCCTGCAGTTAAATGTTCTCTCAACTTCCGCATCTTCAACTAGTTTTCTTGTTTGTAAATGGCAAGCCTAGCAGAGCATCTTTGTCGGCTCATTTATCATTTGCAAAAAGAAATAGTCTTCAAACGCCAGAAATCTCAGTCATTTAAGTAACTTGGAATGTGATATTTTCAGACTAATTAGAGACTGGCAAAATTAAAATGACTGTCAATCATGACAAGTAATAATCTTACCCATGGAGGGAACCCATACATGTGTTTATATCAAATAATCACAAATCTTTACCTTACACAGGAACTCTCCTTGCAGCTGTAATACATCCTCAGAACCTTTTAGGCAGACTGCATGTACAGTACTAGATAATACACTGATATTAGTTAGAGTCATTCAAAGACACACTGATATTAGTTAGAGTCATTCAAAGACTGTTGATATTTATGGAATTCGACTTCCTGTGATCTTCCATCTCAGTAAGTTATAAAAAGGAAAACAGAAAATAATGAAGTGGTTGAGGCAGTGCTTAGCTGCCATCATCAGGTCACTGCTGTCCTCGGGTCAAAAGTCAGACTTCCAGCAGAGCCAGTTCAGCACAACATTAATGCAACCAACCCAGAAGGCTGAGAAACAATCTTTTGGTCAACAACTATAAGCCAGACTCTTATAACCTGTACCTCTCCTTTGCCTTATAAGCCACAGAAACAAACAACGCTCAGCCTTAAAAAGTTATAGCTGATTTTGGCTTAAACTGCTATAAAAATAGTGCTTTAGGAGGTTGCTTTACCTCCACTAGAGCATTAGATTGAATAGCGCATCATGGCTATATAAATGAATCAAATAATCCAGGTTGATTTTTTTCAGATTTTTGACCAGAACAGTTCTTGCTGAGGCAGAGCTTAAAAAGGACTCCTTGTTCTATCCCAGTGCCAGATTTGACTTACATAAACATTTTTATAATTTGGGGAAAAAGAAGTTTTCTTGCAGATTTTAACCAACCTAAAAAATACCCTGCTCTTTTATCCTTTATTTTATTGGTGATCAATTGATCAAATTGATTCCAGTCTGTGATTTGAGAAATACATTTCCTCCCCAGATGCTTCAGGAGTGCAAGATCCTGATGAAGTCAGATTATTTTTAAGAATTTAATTTATGCATTAATGAGGAAATATAATCTTGTATTATAACTCAGAATTCTAAGAATAATTTTAATCTGTCATATGTCCCTGGCTAGCCTTGGCATGGCTCAGCATCCAGCAAAGCACTAAGTCAGATTTGGGGTAAATTACCACTGTGCAGATTAGTAAAACTATGAAGCATACAATCAACTGCGTAAGAGAAACACTTTTTAAACTAAAATATTGAGTTGTCATATTATTTTAGGAATTATGAAAGTTCACAACGTCAAAAGTAGTTAATGGGGTAACATCAGGCTGGAGACCAGTCACTATCCCCACTGCAGTCTACAACTTCAGCATGATGGGAAGAGGAGGGGCAGGGACTGATCTCTTCTCTGTGGTGACCAGTGACAGGACCCAAGGGAATGGCCTGAAGCTGAGTAAGAGGAAGATTAGGTTGGATATCAGGAAAAGGTTTTTCACCCAGAGGGTGTTTGGGCACTGGAACAGGCTCCCCAGGGCAGTGGTCACAGCACCAAGCCTGACAGAGTTCAAGAAGTGTTTGGACAATGCTCTCAGGCACAGGGTGTGACTCCTGGTGTGTCATGTGCAGGGCAGGGAGTTGGACTTAATGATCCTGATGGGTCCCTTCCAATTCAGTATATTCTAAGATTCTGGGTTTTGGTTGGTTTGTTTGTTTGTTCGTTTGTTTGTTTTGGTGGGGGTTTTTTTGTTAGTGTTACATTGCACAGCTGTGGCAACGAGGGTTGTTTTTCACTACGGGCAGTTAGGAGTAGTAGATGGTGGTTAGCTACCATCTAGTGGTTAAAAACAGAAAGTGTACATGACTTTCATGTTTTTTCACAAGACCACAAAACAGTCGATATAAAATTTGGCAATTGAAACTATTCTTTACAGAGATGATCACTTAAAAATCACAGATGAAAATCTACACTGAATATAAGTGGAGGAACATAAAGAAATGGATACTCTACTCTGCTGTGTTCTCTTGATACAACTACAATGCGAATAACCAGAGCTAAAGGTAGACATTACCTCGAGCTGCTTTCGAAGTCAAATAACACTGAGGCTTTAATACTTTGAAGGCAAGGATTTTTAAGTGCTTTTCTGAGAAAAATTAAAACTTCAACATATTTAGTGATTTCCTGCACTAACAGGCACATGGATCACTTGTCATTCCAAAAAAGTGCTTTTTGTCTTAAAACATCTAACAGGTATACAATTTGTCAGCCACCTGATGTCTTCAGCTCAAACACATTTAAAAAAAGGAAAAAGAAAGGCTATCATAGCTGTAAATTACACTTCTTAATTGTTTTATGAGGTAACAGGTACAACTAAGATTTTAGCCTTTTATAATGTTGTGTTGCTATTCAACAAGGATTTTATGTGAAAGATAGAACTGCTTAAAGAACTAACCTACCATGTAGGAAGTCCTACTGTAATTCCCTGTTCTACTTTAGGCAAAACATTTGTTCTCCAGGCTGTGCTTGCCTAATTGATCCACTGCTGAGAAAATAAAATTTAAAGGTACAACACTTAATTATATAGATGACAGATACACAATTAGCCTTCTGTTTACCCGGACAAACAGGATGTGTGGGTCTTAGCAAATTAAGAAACATTATTGTGAGGGCAGACAATTGCAGTTCAAGTAACCATGAAAGTAATGCATTTTCCATTTTAAGGAACTACCAAACCTCACACCTTCTCTACCCTTTCTTATTTCAAATTATGTGGACATTGTGCCCATCAACTTAGCTGGAGGAAGGACCAAAGGCAAAAATACCCTACCTCAGGATCTTCAAGCATCCCTCAAACATCCACTGCTCAAACGTTCCAATATCCCTAGAAATGCAGACTAAAGAGAATGATAAATTCTCAGTGTGCAAGTGAAGACCAGGAGAGAAACGAGGTCCAGATTCACTGGAGGATGTGAACACTCCTGAAATTAAAGGAATGGTTTTGTAAGAAACAATTTAGGTAAACTTTGTGGCTTCTACTCTTAAATATTAGAGAGGAAGTTTTAAACCTAGCCTGAGGAAATGTTATCAGGCCCTAAAAATCATTTGTTCTCAAAATACATATCCACTTGTGTGAAGTACAGGGAGCTAATGACGCGATAAAGCAGAGGGTTCCACCTGTCACACTGCAAGCCATAACAAAAGGCTGGACAGCAAAAGGTTGTCCCTTTGAACAAGGTGGAAGAAAACAGAAAACTAAAACAAGTACATAACTGCTTTTACCTAAGCATGAAAAGTCCTAGGAACAAAGTTGGGGTGTGCTGGTAAAGGCACAATAAAGGACACTCTCACACTTGCTAGGTTTAGCAGAAAGAGGGAAAATAGAGACTTTATTTACATTTCTGATACTTTATAGGGTTTTCAATTCCACAAGGGATTGGAGGACATGTCACTTCCTCTCCAATCCCACTGGAGAAAAAGGATGCTCATCAAACTTTCTCTTATCACAAAAGGAATGAAAAACAGAAAAGATGGAGAAGTAAACATCGGCTATTGTTTACATAAAACTGTGTGAAAATTCTCTGACTCCAGGGTTACAACAGAAGGCTTAGCAAAAAACAGGACAACATTGGGCGAACTGGGATGCTACCTTCAAACTAAGACATGGCTGTAACAATAGCACTAGAAACTACCAGAATGGCATAAGGAAGGTATCCATTGGTACCTTGTGCCATCCATCAAGGTATTTGCTACGTAGGAAACATGGAAAAGTGAACACTGGTTTAAAAGAGCTCCATGTTCAAACAATTTAGCAAGTCAACCAGAGCCCAACAGCATAAAGTTTCAGTCACAAAAACAGACACAGCATATGATATTAGTATCTAATTAGCCTGGAAGTATTGGCTGTGACATGCTGACAGTCCCTCCATAGCAGGGAACAGAATCAGAAAGGAACTTCACCTGTCTTCATATACACCTGGGAAATAACATTTCAGATCACGATGCTGATGCTAATTATTTTAGACATAGATAATAGAAAGTTCATAATTCAAAAATACATGAGGCCAAGTAACTTCTACCTCATGCCCTAAAAAGGCAGGTTCAAAACATTAGTGTTTAAATAAAATACAAAATTTAACAACTTCACAGCTGTAGAGGCCCAGAGAAGCTGACTATAGTCATGGGATGGATTGTGGTGATGCATCCCCAGGCTTCACCCAGGCTGCACAACAACCTGAGAAGTGCTCATTCATGGTATGAACACGTCATGAGAAAGAACAAGACTTTGCTGGAGAAGGGAGGCCAGGTGGAAATAGAGCAGCACTTTTCCTAAAGGAAGAACCACAACACAGTACAGCACAAGTGCAGGAATGAGCAGCAGGAAGTGGGCATGAACTGTAACGTGGGACTGAGCCACCAATGACCCACAAAGCCCTCCAGACCCTTTCCAGAACGGCCTGAACATGATAACTAATTTACATAGAAATCAAGAAACCTGTCCATAAAAAAGATACCTTCCCAAGCCTGGGCAGTGTCCCCCAGGGTCCCGGATGTCTCACTGGCTGGACAGACATAGATAGATCAATGCTTATCAGTTGGATCAATGCTGGAACCAGAAGTGATGACCATTTTCTCTCTTTTTCTCTGTTCCTTTCTTTCTTTAATTCATCTCTCCCTCTTTAATTTCTCCTGCTTTTCTTCTTCCTTTTCCTTTACTTTCTCTCTTTGAATTCTTCCTTCCTTTCCACCCCACCCTTTTATCCAAACCCCACTGTCAGGTCTTTACATAGCAGGTCAGGAACTAACACACCAATTTCCGTGCCAAGTTTGTAATTTACTAATAAAACTTTGTAATTCTTTGCAGACCCTCTTACTTTATTTTGTTCCTGTTGACCAAAGAGCATTTACAAATCTTAGGTGCTTCCTGCCCCTTAAGGCTGGGTCATCACAACAGCACTAACAAAAGTTTTAGAAAAGCCAATGCTTCTTCAAACTGAGGAACCACTTCAAGTAAGAAGATAGAATAACCAGGAAAAAGAATTGAATCTTTGCAGACAACATGCAAAATATTTAAGAACACCACGCTGAAAACACAGAGCAGTTGCACAGCTTCTACCACGAAAAACTTGAGAAAAAGCATAAGCCAATCAGCATAGCTACAAGTAAAGCATAAGCCAGTCAGCATAGCTACAAGTAGAGCAAAAGCCAGCAGGCATCCACCAAAAAGCTGGAACAACACTGACATGGAAAAAGTCCAGATGAATTAAAACCTGACAGCTTAGACATAGATGCAAGAAGGCAAGGTGAAGCAGACTGAATAATAGCTAGTAAGAAATACAAAGTGCTGATAATGAGATCCCTTCTATGGTGTACCACAATAACAGGAAAGTTCCCACAATGTCTTCAAAAAACCCATGGCATTACAAGACTTGGGGGTGCTGGTGGGTGAGAGGCTGGACATGACCCAGCAATGGGCACTCACAGCCCAGAGAGCCAAACGTGTCCTGGGCTGCATCCAAAGCAGCGTGGGCAGCAGGGCAGGGGAGGGGATTCTGCCCCTCTGCTCTGCTCTGGTGAGACCCCACCTGCAGTGCTGCATCCAGCACAGGAAAGACACAGACCTGTTGAGTCCAGATGAGGACCAACAAGACGATTAAAGGGATGGAGCACCTGTCCTATGGGGAAAGGCTAAGAAAATTGGGTTTTTCNGCCATAGAAGAGTACTAAGTTTGTATATTTTTTTGCTGCAGAATTCAATATTTTCTTCACAGAAACGTCACATTAAGGAGGCAACATATTAGGGCCAGATGATGAGTTTATAAACTGAAAAAGAAGAAAAACTTGGGGGGGGGGGGGGGGGGGTTATTAATGG
>VYXC01004634.1:884-27679 GCA_013397175.1 Platysteira castanea
TTAGGAAAAGGTTAGATTTTAGGACAAGGCTGGATTTTAGGAAAAGGCTGGATTTCAGGAAAGCGTTGTTTTTTCAGAAAAGGTTGGATTTTAGAAAAAAGCTGGATTTTAGGACCAGGCTGGATTTTAAGGAAAGGCTGGATTTTAGCACAAGGCTGGATTTTAGGACAAGGCTGGATTTTAGAAAAGGTTAGTTTTTAGGAAAAGTTTGTTTTTAAGGAAAGGCTGGATTTTAGGAAAAGGCTGGATTTTAGGAATATGCTGGATTTTAGGAAAAGTCTGGATTTTAGGAGAAGATTCCTCCCCCCCAGGCTGGTGGAACCCTGGAAAAGGCTCCCCAGGGAACGCTCCCAGCCCCAAAGCTCCAGGAGCGTCCGGACAACTCCGGGGGACAGGAGGGAATTTTGGGGTGCCTGGGCACGGCCGGGAGTTGGATTCATGATCCCTCTGGCTCCCTTCCCCCACAATTCCAAGGCGGAATCTGCAGCATCCCAAAGGATATGGTGAATGTTTCCACTCTGCTGAAATAGGCTTCCCTGCTGGCTGACTCCAGGGACAGAGCCTCCACCTGGGAAGGGCCATTGGCCGGCTCCGAGCAGTCGGATGTGTCCTTCCTAAAAGCAAGGAAAACTCCTGGAATGATTCCATTGACCAAAAAAAATGCACAGAGCATTTCCTAACCCCTTCCTCCCTCAGGTTTATCCCGACAAGGAGCTCCTCATTCCCAACTTTTAATTAATTCTTAATAAAACAATGAACAGATAAAATCCTAAGGGTGACCTGAGTGTGTCCCAGTGATTCAAAAGCTGTTCCAGTTGGGATTTCATGGGACAAGGAGGGAACAGGGATTTGTTCTCCAAGCTCAGCGAGGGCAGGATTGAAGTCTGGGATGCTCCCAAGCTCCCAAGCCCGGAATCCGTGGCTGGAATGTGGATCCCAAGGCTGGAATGCCGACCCCATGGCTGCCCTTTGACCTCTTCCCACCGCCCTCCCATGAGCCAAAATTCAGGGATGGTCGGGACAAGGGTGCCCCTGAGACACCCCCAAAGCTCAGCCCCCAGTGCTTCCCAGTCTCCCCAGTAACCCTTGGGACTCCCAGTGGCCCCCCAGGGTGTGACCACCGTGACCACAACGTGGCCAGTTCAGGCCACGGGGACTCCCCAGGGCTGCCCCGCCAGTGCCCCCAGTACCCTCCCAGTATCCGCTGCTGCCTCCCAGTGTCCCCGTATCTGTTTCCACTGCTGCTTCCTTGTCCTTCCAGTATTCCCAGTGCCCCTCAATCCCTCCAATACTCCCAGTATCCAGTCTCTCCAGAATTCCAAATGTCCCACCAGTATTCCCTCCCAGTGCTCCTCAATCCCACCAGTATCCCTTCCCAGTGCCCCCCAGTTCCCAGTACTCCCCGTGCTTCCCAGTCGCTCCCAGCCCATCCCATCACTTTTCTTTCCCGTTATTCTCCCTATTAATAATTCCCAGGACCTCCCAGTCCTCTCCAGCCACGCTCCCACCGACTCCAACCTCCCCACACAGGACCCCAACTAACACCGAGGGGTCCCCGATTGCCTCAGGAGGCCCCGGCCCTCCTCCTCCCCCTCGGTGCCACACGGCTGGGCCTCCCCCCGACCCCAGCCCCGCTGCCAGCGAGTCCCTCCCGCCGCTGCCCCTCACCCGCTGGGCCCAGGCCCCTCGGTGGCGATGCCGCCGTCGATGAGGTCGCGGATCTGCCGGGGGGTGACGGGGGGCGGCCGCCCTCTGCTCCCCCCCGCCGCCGCCGCTGCCGCTCCCCCGGCGCTGGGCGCCGCCATTTTGGTCCCTCCCTGCCGCCACCCCCCGGGAAACGCGGCCCTGCAGGATAGTTCCGCTCGCGCACGAACGTTCCGCTCGCGCCGTGGGGTCGCTCATGACCCCACGCAACCTCCGCACGGCCCCCGAAACCCCGAGGAGGGCTCGGGAGGCGCCGCCGCCCCCAAGAATGTCCCCGACAATGCCCCTGTGAGTGTCCCCGCGAGTGCCCCTGTGAGTGTCCCCGCGCCCCCGCTCTCGGCGCTCTATTGCTCCAGCCTGGATCGATCTCTCAGCTCTCCCAACAGCGGCGAGCTCACTGGGGCCTCCCCGCACCTCCCAACAAGCCCGCAGCTGATAGGCCGCGGCCGAAGAAGCTCGGCGGTGATTGGCGGTTGGCGCCCCGGCCCTCAGGCAGCGGACGGGCCATGTCGGCGGCGGCCGCGGCCCGGGACGGGCTCGGGGAGGGCGCGGGCGGCGCCGCGGGAGGCAGCGATGGCGGCGGGGGAGGGATCCTGAACCGCTTCGTGCAGCTGCCAGGCAGGCCGCGGGCGGCGGGTGAGTGGCGGGCGGCGCCGGTGTGACCCTGACGCCCAGAAAGGATTCGGGAACGGGGGAGCCCCGCCCTTGAGGGGTGCGAGGTGTCTGAGAGCAGAGCACCCCCATCCCCGGGGGACCGGGACAGGAGCACCCCCATTTCCAAGGTCCTGAGGGATTCGGGATCGGGGCACTGCCGTCTCCGGGAGGTCGGGGACCGGGACACTGCCGTCCGCAAGGTCCTGAGGGGTCGTGGACCGGGCAGCCCCATCTTGGAGGCTCAGGGACTGGGACAGATCCATTCCCAAGGTTTCAAGGACTCTATGACTGGAAATCACTCATTCCCACAGTGTTCGGGCCCGGGGCACCCCCATTTTTGGGGGTCTTTAATCGGGGCACCCCATCCCCACGGTCCAGAGACGTCTGCTCACCCCCTTTATAAGGCCCCAGGTGTCCGAGACTGGGACACTCGTGTCCCCAAGGCCCTGAGGGGACTGGGACAGGGACATCCCCGTCCCTGGGGGGTCCGGGACTGGGACACCCAAAGCCCCGAAGGGACGGATACTCTGCAGCTCGGAAAGTTGTCCCTGGCTCTGGGACATTCCCGGGGGGAGCTGGGGTACCCCAGCAGAGCGGGAATTTTGGGGATCACCCCGTCCCCAAGGCCCGGGAATGGCGTAGGGCGAGCTGGGGCGTTCCCGTGCTGACAATCCCGGGATACGGAGCCTGGAATCAGGGATGGGGGCGGTTTTCCTTTTCCAAATGGATTTAGGGTCCCCTCCTCCTACAACCCAGTGGGTGGCAGCTCTTCCCTCCCCATTCCAGTGTTTTCCAGGCGTTGGGAGATGCTTGGATGCCCCATACGGGCTGTTCATCCCCGTGGATGTGAGGATATGGGTATCCCACATTTCCTGCTGAGGATCAGCCCCGTTTTGGTCATCCTGGGATCCTGGACAGGCCTGGGATAACCCCTGGAGATCCCCCTGCTCCACAATCCCAGTGTATTGGGGGTTTTTTGGGGAGATCCCTGCAATCCTGGGAGGGGTGCTGCAAGGATGGGGAGTCCTGGCTGGGATGTGACCTCAGCTTAGTCCTGTTCCCTGGGGAAAGTGATTCTTTCCCTTTTCCACCTCGCTCCTAGCAAGGTTGGATGCTGAAGAGTCATTCCATAGTTTCTGGTTGTTTGGGTCACCCCACCAGCCCCCAATTATTCCAGGAGGAGGCTGAGGTTATCCTGGGGTCGCAGGACTGGGGGAGATGTGGGACATCCCATGGCTCTGGGATATTCCCAGCTGCTGTGGGAATATCCCTTTTTTCCTTATCTCCATAGCTCCTCATGACCTTGAGCTGAATATCCCAGGATCAGGAATCCTTTCCTGCCACTCAGATCCCAAAATTCAGGTGGGACACGAAGCCCCTCACCCCTCAGGGTTGGGAGCCTGTGCTTGGCACATCTGGAGCACCAGTGGCAGCTGGGAAGGGGCTTTCAATCCATGTTCCCATCCCTGAAACCTGCCATGTTCTGGATCAGCCTTCCAGCCTCTTCCAGGAGCACTGGGAATTTGCTGAGTGGCTCCACAGCTTCTATTTTTGGGCAAATGCTCAGACATGGTTCCTTCCTTCCGTGGAAAGGTCCTTTTTTGGCAACACAGGACCTGATTCTCTTCCCTTTCCCGAATTTTAATCCTTGCCTGGAGCAGATGGGAGGCGCATCCTCCTGATCCTGCGTGGATTCTGTCCTGCTCTGGACCTGGATCAGGTGCTGAGCCCTGTCCAGCTCAGCCTTGGCACTTAAATCCAGCCTAAATAACCCCCAAACTGACTGCCAGCCCTCCTGAACACCTCCTGCATGGAAAAATCCTGGATTGCTGGAGTTTTCTCCCCGTTTGACACCTGTTGAGGTCCTATTTATAGAGCTCCAGCAGCAGCCCTTACGTAACCATTGAGAGGGGAATTTTTCCCCCCTCATTCCATTTCTTCCAGCCAGATTTGTTCCTTAGCTCCCAATTCTCTTCCAGAATTTCCAGGTTTGTTTTTTTAGTTCCCACTTCTCCTCCAGACTTGTCAGGTTTCATTCCTTACCTCCCTAGTTTTCCTGAAGAATTTCCAGGTTTCTTTTCTCACCTCTCAATTCTCTTCCGGAATTTTCAGTTACCTCCTAATTTTCTTCCAAACTCTTCAGGTTTCTTTTTTTCACTCCCAGTTCTCTTCCAGAGCTTTCAGGAGTCATTCCTTCATTTTCCCCACGCTATTCCGTGCTCTGATGTTTGTAAGCTTTGGAAAGATGAAAAAGGAAGTCAAATACAGGTGGTTTGTGGTTTGTTCTCCTCCTCTTTCTGTGCACATTTTTCAGTGTTTTCATCAGACTCCTGGGATTAAGGGAATTGGAACAATCTGGGTGCTTAAATGGATCTTTGCCTCTCCTGGCTCAGCATTCCTGCTCTTGCCTTCAGCTGTAATTTTCCCAGTCACAGAAGGGTTTGGGATTTTTTTTATGGAGAGATTCAGTTTTTAATATATATTTTAAAAAACCAGAGCAGAAATTCCAAATACCCTGAACCCCTTTGTGTCATGGAGAATTTTGTGTTCGTGTGATTCCTGAATTAATGGGATAACATTCCAAGGACCTGCTCAGGCTGGAGGAGTGGGCAGGCAAGTGTGAAGTGTAACAAAGCCAAAATTTCAAGTGCAGCAGCTGGAATGACATCCCAAGAAATCCAGCACAGGCTGGGATCTGTGAGGTTTGGGAGGAAGAGGGAACTGGGAGAAGGCAAATCAGGTCCTGGGTTGCATCCACAGGAACACTGGGAGGGAGGGATGGGAACATCCCTGGAATTCTGTGTCCAGTTCTGGTCTCCACAAGTCAAGAAATTCACAGCCAGACTTGGGAGGATCCAAAGGAGATGGGAAACCTGCCCTGTGAGGAAAGGCTGAGGGATTCAAGTCTCTTCTCCCTGGAAAACTGGAGAAGCTGTGGCTGCCCCTGGATTCCTGGAAGTGTCCAAGGCCAGGCTGGACAGGGCTTGGAGCACCCTGGGATAGTGGGAGGTGTCCCTGCCCATGGCAGGAGTTGGAATGGGATGGGCTTTAAGGTCCTTTCCAACCCAAACCAGCCTGGGATTCCATTCCATGATTCCAGGAGAAGAGAAGGCTGGTGGAACCTCACTGGGGTTCTCCAGTCCTTAAAGGATGGATACAAAGAGGGTGGAGGGTCTCCCTTCCATGGAGAAAACAAGGAGCAGTGGGGACAGAGTGCACTGGGAATGTTCATCCCAATGGAAAAAAGTGATTTTTTCTGGTGAGAACCACCATTCCCTGGGACCACCATTCCCTGGGACCATTGTTTCCTGGGACCACCATTCCCTGGGACCATCATTCCCTGGCCAGCCTCCCCGGGATGTGGTGGAGTCCCTGGAGGGTTTCAGGATGTGGCTGCTCAAGGTGCTGAACAACCTCATCCCAGATCTTTTTCCAGCAGGAGGTTGGACCGGATGATTTTTCCAGTTCCCTTCTATTCTCTCATTCTCCAGAATTCCTTTCTTTTTTTATGCTTTTTGGAAGCAAACAACCCAAGGAACACTCCGTTTTAGTGGTGTAAAATCCTTTTCGATGTGATTGCCCAAAAGATTTTGGAAACAAAGCCTGGGAGAACCAGACCTGTTCTGGCCATCGATCCGAACCCAGGAGCTCTGCCAGCTGGATGCAAGGATGATCCATTCTGGAAAGTTCAGAGACCTTGGGAATATTTGGAAATCTCCTGGCCAGTGGCCTGTGGGTTGTGTTTGGCATCCTTGGCTGGATCCTCTGGCTTCTCCCATTTTCCCTCAACCCCTCGGAGCCGTTTTTCAGGGACTCAGCCACAGCTGCTTCCCCCTATTTTGGGAATTTCTCAGGCGTGGGCAGCCTGCCACGGAAGGGAAGTGTGGGATCTGCAGAGGCTGAACGCAGCTGGATGAACAAACAGGTTTTAAACCTTACTCTCAGCAATGCATTCCCAATCCTGCTTATCCAAACATTCCTGAGGGACTCCGATTACACGAGTTCCAAACTTATTTTGTCCGGCTGCTGTGGAAAAGATGAAACTTTGAAGATGGGAGTCAAAGCCAATATTGACTTAAACGTCCTTCAGGATTCCTGCAGGGATCAGAAATGGAAAAGGAGAGATGAAATCCTGCTGTTGTGGATGTTGAAAAGCCAGGCGGGAGGGAAAATAATACCAAAACCATCTTTAAAAAGCTTTAAAAGGCAGAGAAAAGGAGACGTGCACAGCCCTGGGATATTCACCATGGATGTGGTGCTTGGGAGAGAGGAGGATCTAAAACCACGTTGGATTTGTTGGCTTTACACCCCGTAGTTATTCCGTTTCTATTTCCAAAAATAAGGCTTGAAGTAGAAATTCTGCTGCAGGTGGTAGTGCTGATAATGTGGTGGTGGAACACACACCTCGTGGGATGGCCTGGCACTGGGATTTTTGGGAATGAAATCATGGATTGATGGGAAGAGGCAGCATTGTTTGGGACACGCTGAAAGCAGGACAGGCTACTCACTGGTGCCCTTCCTTTTCCTGTTATCCTGACAGGAAGAATTTAAGATACTCAAAGTGCTGTAAAAAACTCTGGGGTGGATATTGGGATTAAATTAGCCTGAGAAAAAAGGGAACTGATAAAGGAGTGTAGGATTGTGGAATGCTTTGGGTGGGAAGGGATCTCAAAGCCCGTCCAGTGCCACCCCCTGCCATGGGCAGGGACACCTTCCACGATCCCAGGGTGCTCCAAACCCTGTCCAGCCTGGCCTTGGACACTTCCAGGGATCCAGGGGTAGCCACAGCTTCTCTGGGAAGCCTGTTCAGTGCTCCATCATTCTCAAAGTAAAGAAGTTTTCCCTCATATCCAGCTGGAATTTCCTGTGTTTCAGTTTGTGCCCGTTGTCCCTTCTCCTGTCACTGACCAGTCTGGCCCCGTTCATCTCCACACCCACCCTTGAGCTATAAATGGATTTATTTGGGGTTTCTGACAGTCATAAGAAAAAGGATGGTTTCAGGAGGCTCAAAACTTCATGTTCATGGAATCATGGAATCATTCAAGTTGGAAAAGGTCTCTCAGACCACTGAGTCCAACCATCCCCAGCACTGCCACTGCCACCACTGAGCCATGTCCCCAGGTGCCACCTCCACAGGGATGTGAAATCCCTGCAGGGATGGCGACTCCACCCCTGCCCTGGGCAGCCCATTCCAACGCTTTCCAACCTTTTCCATGGAGAAATTTTCCCTAAAATCCACTCTAACCCTCCCCTGGCCCAGCCTGAGGCCGTTCCCTCTCCTCCTGTCCCTGTTCCCTGCCAGCAGAGCCCGACCCCCCCGGCTGCCCCCTCCTGTCAGGGACTTGTGGGGATCCACAAGGTCCCCCCTGAGCCTCCTTTTCAGGCCACCGTTCCTGTGTCACATCAGGAAACACCTTCCTGTTTCATCCCCTGTCCTAATTCCAGCTGGTGCAGGAGCGGTGCTGAGTTAGGAATAACTTGGAATTGTCAATCCAGGCCATCCAGCAGCTCCCTCAGAACTCCTGGAGTGAATCACTGGTTAAAGGGAGAATTTAGCAGGGTGTTGGCAGGTCAGTGCCCAGCCAGTTTCTGTCGGATGGCTCAGCCCTTAATTAGGATTTTGCTTAATTATGTCCCTGTCGTGGTGTTTCAGCCGGGAATCACTGAATCCACTGGGTTGGAAAAGCCCTCCAAGGCCACCGAGTCCAAGTTGTGCCTGATCCCCACCTTGTCCCCAGCCCAGAGCCCTGAGTGCCACATCCAGGAATTCCTTGGCCACCTCCAGGGATGGGGACTCCAAACCTCCCTGGGCAGCCCCTGCCAATGTTTAACAACCCTTTCCATGAAGAAATTCCTGCTCATGTCCAACCTGAGCCTCCTCTGGCACAGCCTGAGGCTGTTTCCTCTCGTCCTGTTGTTAAACTTCATCCTGATTGTGGAACTTATTCCCTGAAAGTTTTATTGTTCCCATTTTTGCCCTCGGGGCTAAGGAAAAGGAGCCTCCTTGTAAGTGCACCTTCCCATCCATCCTTCCAGCTTTTCTCTGGAATCTTTAACTGGGAAAACAGGTGCTTTCCAGATCATATCCAACCATTTTAAAGCCATTTTCCATAACTTTATGACCTCTTCTCTGTAGATCTGTCTTGACTTGGTACATCCTGCTGCTTTCCATGCCCAGGATCAAGGAATTCCCAGCAGGACCTGGTGAATTCCAGCTTTTCACAGGGATGGGGCCTTCCCTGAACCTTGAGTGTTTTGGGGTTCAGCTCTGGGGAGATCTTTGCTCATGACGGGCGGATGTTCAGCAAATCCCAGGATTTTCCCATCTTCTTGCACCACCTAAAGGTTGCACCTGTGGAATGGGCTCATGGCTGGAGCAAAACCAGCTGCAAATCTCTCCTGAATTTCAGCAGGAGCTGTGAATCATCCGAGGAGTCCTAATTAAATGGAAATGCAGCTCTTTATTGGAGCCATGGAATTTGTCTGCTGAAGGAACTCATCAGAATTAACTCTTGAACGGATCCAGCTTTTACAGCTCTTTTCCTTAAAAAGACACAGCTGGGGGAATCTTTTCTGAAGACCCAGTGATGAGCAAGAGTTGGAAGAGACCTTAAAAATCATCCAGTGCCACCCCCTGCCATGGACAGGGACAACTTTCCACTATCCCAGGTTGATCCAAGCCCTGTCCACCCTGGTCTTGGACACTTCCAGGGATGTGTGATCCCTCTGATCCTTCCTGCTGAAGCTTAGCTGGGGATTTCTGGCAAAGTCAGGTGTGTTCCCTATTTAATTTTGGGAGGTGGATGGCAGGGAAGGCCTCCTGGGTGGTGTTTTTAAATTTATTTTCTTTGAATTCCACCTCTTATCTTTAGTTTATTTGCTTTATATGAAACTCACCCTTATTCACCTCTCTTGCCTCTGGAAAATTCTCATGGACAAGTGTTAGAACTAGAGGGAAATAAAACCTATATTTAATATAAACTTGAACTCCTAATTCCTTAACACCTTTTAAATTAGGACATGGAATATCCCCCTCTCCCGTGCCCCACTACAGATTTTTCCCTTAATTCCTTAACTTTCTTCCCCTCTTTTTCAACCAGTGCTTATTAACTTTCTACATGGGAATTGCTGCGAGACACAATTACTCCTGGAAACAACCCAAATCTGTCAAAACTTTGTCTGAACCCTGGAGAGCAGCTTAATTTTGGACCAGAGTTGGACATGATTAAGCAAAGCTGCTGCTGCTGAGCTCAAGTTCATTATTTGGTCTGGACAAATCATTTATTTCACTTTTCCTGTAGGAAAAATGCCTCATGCCTCTTTTTTTTTTGCTGTGTCGGATTCACTGCTGGGAATAATAACAGAAGAAAAACACACTGGGTCCTAATTAGATGTTTCCCTGGCTCCTTTTCCATCCTAAAATCCATAAAAAGTCTGTGGGAGCAGGTGGGAGGTGAAGGTCACTGATTTATTTGGGTTTGTTGTGGTCACTTGTCAGCCAAGACCTCGATTTCTGTTGTCCAAGAATATTCCTGGTGAGGTTTTCCTTGGCTGAATCCATCTTTTTGTCTATTCTGGTTGAGAGCTGAGTTGGAATTGTCCTCCTTGCTTTTATTTCCATTGAGTTTTAGGGGGGAAGGTGGGCAGGCAGAATTTTGGGAATGGCTGCATCTGCCTGGAGGATCTCAGCTGGATTCCCTGCTCCTGCCCAGTGCCATGCCTTTATTTAGGAGCAGATTTTCCCTGTTTTAGCAGACCTGTGTCACTTAAATGTTTAAGGGACAAAGTCTTCTTGAGATCCAAGGAGCAAAAAGGGAAGGCACAGAGAGGTTTTTGTAGGAGGGAAAGCAAATCCTGATTTTTTTTCTCTGTTGGGCAGCTTTAAATACAAACATTTGGAATTGTTTCCTGAGTGCAATTTCAGTGAAAATTCATTCCAAACAGAATGAAAGGAGAGGGATTTTATCAAACACCTCAGAAACAGCTGTTGTGGAAGGTTTGCCACGTGGTCCAGAGGTGGAGTGGACAGGAAGGAGATGATAACATGCACATTGTCCCTTTTCCACATCCCAGTGGATCTCTCCTTACAGAACCATCTCCTCCTTCCACAGAGGTTCCTTCTTATGGATTCTTGGAAAACCACCCCAGTGGGTGCATTCCTGACCTTGGGACACCACCTGAGCTCTTCTGGAGCTGTTTTCCCTTCTTCTCCTCCTCCTGCAGGCCACCGGTGCCCCCCGGCCAGGAGCGGCCATCGCTGCGTGGCCGACAGTTCCAACCTCTACGTGTTCGGAGGGTACAACCCCGACTACGATGAGTCTGGAGGGCCAGAGAACGAGGACTACCCCCTCTTCAGGGAGCTCTGGAGGTACAACTTTGCCACGGACACTTGGCATCAGATGGGCACCGAAGGCTACATGCCCAGGGAACTGGCCTCCATGTCACGTACGTATGGAAATCCAACTCTTGGTGTGCCTGTTCCTGGAGCTATTTTAATCCTGGCTGTTGTAATCCACACAAAACCGGGCAAGAGCTGGAATTCTGGATCCTGTTTTTCCAAGCTGGCCCTGAGATTGGGTTGGGTTTAGATTTTTCTCTCCTTTTTTGCTTGGTTGAGGCAGAGGGAAAGAAGAAAATGGGAAAGCAAGAGGTATTTTCCAGGTATTTACCTTGTTGGCTGCAAGGCACCTGTGCTTTCAGCAGGGAGGTGCTTTGTGCAGACAGCTCAAAGCATCCAAAAATAGATGTCTTTGTTCCCTTTTCGAGGCAGACCTTTGGTTACCATGGTTTTAGTTGGGATCCTTTCTCTTTAGAGCATCTCAAAGCCGTAGGGAGTTTGTAGGGAATTTGAACAGCACTGAGCCCTGCTGTCTCCAGAGCATGGAAACGTGGAATGGTTTGGGTTGGGAGGGAGCTTAAACCTCATCCAATTCCATGCCAGGGGCAGGGACACCTTCCCTAGAGGAGGTTGCTCCAAGCCCGGTCCAACCCGGCTTAGAACAGCCTGGAAAAATCACTGTTCCACTGATTTCACAGCAATGAGTGTCCCTGGTTTTTCTCTCTCTCCCAGTTGTTTTGCATGGCAACAACCTCCTGGTTTTTGGGGGAACAGGGATCCCCTTTGGAGAGAGCAACGGGAACGACGTCCACGTGTGCAACGTCAAGTACAAGAGATGGGCTCTGCTCAGCTGCCGTGGCAAGAAACCCAACCGCATCTACGGCCAGGTAGGGAGGACAAGGAAGGGCTCAGAAAGGGAGCAGAGCACCAAAATCTCTTCTCTGCTCCTCCCCAGAGTTGTTCTCTCTGTATAAAAGCACAAGGAAAAGCAGGTATCCTTAAAGAAATAAAGCAGCCTTGGTTCTTGGGGATTTCAGAGAAAAGGTTTTCTCCTAGTTAGAAAAGCCAGAATTTTGTTTGCTAGATACCTGGTGTAGCTGAATGAAAAAAATCTGATTGAAGGAGTGGTTGGGAGTCAAAAACCTTCAAAACCCAAAAATATAAATGAAAATCTGTAGAGTTTCTTTATATTAGAATAACACCTTTTCAGACTTTGCATAATGTGGATGAAGGAGGTGGCCAAAGATGATTTCACACTCACAGCAGGACTGAGCCCTTTTGCTGGTGCCCATCTGCTTTGGAAGAGCAGGAATTCCCTCTTTTCCAGCCCCAGGTGTCCCAAGTCCTTTCTAACTGGTTTCTCTGCCAGGCCATGGCCATCATCAATGGGTGTCTCTACGTGTTTGGAGGAACAACTGGGTACATCTACAGCACTGACCTCCACAAGCTGGACCTCAACACTCGGGAATGGATCCAGCTGAAGCCAAACAATATGTCCTGTGACATGCCAGAGGAGAGGTGAGCACCTGGGCAGCCTCAGGGAGCTTCTTTTTGGGAAGTAGGGAATGGGAAGCTTTGGGAAACCTTGCTCTGGTTGGCATCTCTAGCCCTCCTTTCCCTGGGAGTCGTCGTAGCATTGGAAGGAAGGATTTTGGTCGCTCTCATCCATGGTTTGGTGTCCAGCTGAGAACAGGGAATTGGGAATGCAAGAATCCCAGGCTGGTTTGGGTGGGAAGTGGGCAGGGACACCTCCCACTATTCCAGCTTGCTCCAAGCCCCATCCAGCCTGGCCTTGGACACTTCCAGGGACCATCTTTGAAGTGGCTGGAATATTGATGGCTGTCCTGGTGCTCCATGATCGTTACACTTAATTATTTAATAATTGCTCTGCAATCAGAAAATGCCTTTCAGACTTCTGGGGTGCTGCTTGGAGGGCTCAGGAAAATTTCCACATCTCCTGAATGCTTCCAGCCAGAGGGACTGATGCAGCATAGCCAGGCTTGGGAATTCCTGCTCAAATCCCTGGAATTTGATGGTGTTTTCCAGAAGTTTTTTTGTTGTTGCTAATTGTGCTGCTGGATGTTCTTTGCTCCTTCAGGTACAGACACGAAATTGCTCATGATGGTCAACGGATTTATATCCTGGGAGGTGGAACTTCCTGGACAGCTTATTCCTTGGATGAGGTGAGGTGTTTGGAACCCTGGAGAGGAGATTTTCCACACTGAGGTATAACCAGCACAGCCTCTTCATCTGGCTTTGCCTGGAGAGCCTGGTTAAAAAATAAAAATAGATAATTTGGAGCAGATTGTTCTCCTATTTCTGTAAAACCTGGATTTGCCACAGAATGTCCTGGTGATGGATCTGTGGTCACTTTAAATAGAGCTCTGCTTCCAAAAAAGTGGCATCTGCAGCACTTAATGTGACATTTTCTCTCTCCATTGTTCCACTTCTTTTCTCCCTGTGTGCAGTAGGAGAAGGGTATTTCTAAATCCTTCTGAGAACTCAAGGGTGTGGATTTTAATTGGTCCAGCTCTTTTAAAAAGCAATATTCTTTTTTTTTTTTTTTAATTCAGCTGTAAGGCTGAAAGAGCAAAGCTGAGATGGAGCTTGGAAGGTGATTTTAGACCTGCTTAGTCACTGGTTGGGATCAGCTATTTTTGGGTTTACACTTAATGAAAGAAAAAGGGGTTATTTATAGTGGGTCAGAGCCTTTGGCTGCCTCACCCTGGTGCTGGCAGAGCAAGGAGAATCTCATGGCTCCTCTTTTTCCCCTCCAGATCCACGCCTACAACCTGGAAACCAACACCTGGGAGGAGATCACCACAAAACCTCACTTGAAAGTCGGTGAGTTTGGAATTTCCCATCTTTCCCTGGAAACCAGAGTGGCCAAGGTGCTCCAAGGTGCAGTTTTTTCTTGTTCAATATGTGACTTAATGCTGGCTTTGAGGTGCTGCTTCTACTTCAGCACTGATGATTAACTCATCCAAGGGAATTTGGCAGTCTGGCTTCCTTCCTGCCCTGCTTGGGGAAGGTGACAGTGCCTGGATCTGCTCCCAGAGGATCCAGATCATCCCTGCTCCCTTTGAGGACCTGGGCTTTCCCTGGAATCTCACAGCTGCTTTTCACCAAGCCAGATTTGAGACTCTGGGGAACAAGATTCCAGCACATTCCTTCCTTCCCTGGAGAGGAATTAGGAATCAAACCTGAAACAGCTGCTTAAAATTGCAGCTTTTATACCTGGGATTGCAGGAAAGCAGAACCTCTTAAAAATTAAACTCCATGATTAAACGTTGAGACAAAACCACCACTTGCACAAGCACTTTAAAGCAACTATTGCTGATATATATTTTTAAATTCGTTCTCTCCAGGCTTCCCAGCAGCCAGAAGATGCCACAGCTGTGTCCAGATCAAAAATGGTAAGATTTGCCTCTGGAAAATGGGTGTATCTTGTACAACCTAACAGAGGAGAGTTGGAGAGAGCTGCAGGGAACACGTGGCTTTTGTGGAAGAGGATTTTTTCCTCACTGACAAGCCTTAAGCTGCCCAGCTGGCACCACTCTTCTGCACTGAAAAAACATTACAGTCTTGATCCCTCTTTTCCAAACTCTTCAGGTCAGTGGCTGAGTGCTCTGTGTTGAAGGGTGGAGTGAGATGCTGGGTTGTATTTCCTAGGAGTGTTAATTGTGCCAAGAAAAATAAGGCAGGAGCTGGGAGATGCTTCCAGTGCCCTTCACCAGCAGGATTTGGCAGCCTCTGAGTTGAGAACTTGGGCAAATCCAGGAGCAAGGCAGGACAAGGAGCTGGAGCTGCTCCTTGTGGGTTTAAAATCCCTGGAATCTGATCAAACCCAGGTGTCTGAGAACTCAGGTTGGCTGGGGCTTAACACAGCTACAAAAAGAGGGAATGCACTCCTGCTTCCCATGGGGTGTAGCCCTGAGTCTGCCCTCGTGGGGTTGGGATTGTGGCCAGGCTGGGAAGTGGGACATGAGCCAGAAATCCACCCTGATCCCCCAGGGTGGGCAGCAGGAAAGGGGAGATTCTGCCCCTCTCAGGTTCTGACCCCACCTGCAGAGCTGCCCCAGCCCCGGGGCCAACAGCAGAGGGATCTGGAGCAAATCCAGAGGAAGCCCCAGAGCTGCTCCAAGGGCTGGAGCTGCTCTGGAGCCAGGCTGGGAGAGCTGGGGGTGCTCACCTGGAGAGGAGAAGGCTCCAGGGAGAGCTCAGAGCCCCTTGCAGGGCCTGAAGGGGCTCCAGGAGAGCTGCAGAGGGACTGGGGACAAGGCCTGCAGGGACAGGACCCAGGGAATGGCTTCCACTGCCAGAGGGCAGGGCTGGATGGGAGATTGGGAAGGAATTCCTGGCTGGGAGGGTGAGGAGGGGCTGGAATAGAATTTCCAGAGCAGCTGTGGCTGCCCCTGGATCCCTGGCAGTGTCCAAGGTCAGGTTTGATGGGGCTTGGAGCAGCCTGGGACAGTGGAAGGTGTCCCTGCCCATGGGGTTGAAACTGGAGGGGCTTTGAGGTCCCTTCCCACCCAAACCATCCCGTGCTTCCCCAAGTGCCTTCTGCTCGTGCTGTGACTGATTTGGGAGCTCCTGAGAGTTCGTGTTGAGCTAAAACAAAATTCCTGATCCCAAAACTGTGCTGGGAAGGTGATCCCTGACCTCTCTCCCCTCGTGTCCTGCAGTTGGTGGCCAGGGAATGGCTGGGCCCTGCCACTCCCCACATCTCCTCTCTTGCAGATGTCTTCGTTTGCGGAGGCTACAACGGAGAGGTGATTCTGGGAGATGTTTGGAAGCTGAACCTCCAAACTTTCCAGTGGGTCAAGCTCCCAGCTGTGATGCCAGAACCTGTGTACTTCCACTGTGCTGCTGTCACCCCAGTAAGTGACTCATTTTGTTCCTCTGGAGCTGGGATGGCTCCATGCCAGCACTCTGACCTTGGTGTGGGCTGCAAATAGAGCTGATGTTCCCAAGGAAGTGACCTCCACTGCATGCAGCAGCTTTTGGGAGGCTCTTACTCCTGGCTGCCCTTTGAAGAGTGGTGCCACACTGTGGATTTTGCTTCCTGAAAGAAACGATGCAGAATTTTAGCTTTTCAGCTCCACCTGGGAACAGCAGTTCCTGCTTGTAGAAGGAAAAAAAGAAAAGCACAGATAATCCCTGAGTGAAGTGATTTTATCCTACTGAGAACAGCCTGAGGTGAAAGATGAAATGAGCCTGTTTCCAACCCTTTGGAAACCACTAAGAAATATTGATATTGCCAGAGCTTTTGGCCAGAAGTAGAAGTCTGGAGATTGATCATTAAGAGGCAGCAAGAAAAGCCTTCAGCTCCTCATCTGCTGAGGGCAGAGATCACATTCCTTGGTGTCACTTAGTTTGGAGACTGTTAGAAATGCAGCTTTTCCTGGGAAGTCTGATAAAGGTGTTTCCCAGGCAGCTCAGTGACTGCCTGGACAGCAGGAATGCCCTTTCTTTGCCAGCTTATGGGGTAAAAAAAAAGCCACTCAGCAGCTGAGTTTTTCCCACCTCTCCGTGTTCCTGTCATCCCTTCAGCGGGGCTGTGCTGAGCCAAGGGAATGCAGGAGGTCTGTGTGAGGTGGGTGTAGTTTAAAAAATACATTATTTTTAGCTGAAACACGAGCGTGGCTCTGTACTACTTTATTAACAGTTTGCCACGCTCCTAAAAATGGATTTCTTGGGATAGAAATCACCTGAAATTCAGAGCAGAGCACTCGGAGGTGCTGGATATGGGATTTAGGATGAGACATAATTCCTCCAGCAGTGATTCCTCCCTTGATTCAGAGCATCCCAGAGCGAGTGGCTGAGGCAGCAACACCTCAGCTGAAGGAACCTCAGCAGCTGGGGATGTGGACAGCCCAATAATCCTGCTTTTCCTGCCTCTGTAACTCCTGTCCCCCTTTCCCCACCTAGGCTGGCTGCATGTACGTCCACGGAGGGGTGGTCAACATCCACGAAAACAAACGGACTGGCTCCCTCTTCAAAATGTGGCTGGTGGTGCCCAGCCTGCTGGAACTGTGCTGGGAGAAGCTCCTGGAATCTTTCCCTCACCTAGCAACTCTCTCCAGATCCCAGCTTTTGCACCTCGGACTGACGCAGGGACTCGTTGAGCGACTAAAATGAGAACATCTCCCACTTCTGGCCAAGACTCACCACCTTGAAGAACTCCCCTTCTCACCCCCTATTTATGGATTCCATGGAATGGTCTTGCTAAGAACATGGAGGAACCTGCTCAAGGCCTTACTCAGCAAATACATCTATGCCTTTTGAGACGTTGTTAATTTTAGTCATTGGAAAACAAACCCCCTTTTTATTTATGGAGCTCTAAATTACACCATTAAGCAAAGAGTGTTTTCTGAGACTAAGCAGCCCCACCACCAACCTGTCATCAGCACACGCTGGCAAATTAATTGGGGAGCTTAATGAGTTCCTGAACATCTGAGGCTGTGCTTACACGTGGCACCTTCACCTCGGTATTTTCACCCTCGTATCCAAACGAGGAACACTTGCTGCAGAACAGCCACCAAACCCGTGCTTCTACCTTGGATAACCCATCCCTCCCACCCAGCTGAGCTCCCTTCTCTCCAAACCCACCAATTCCTCCAGCCTTGCATGTGTTCCATGGGCGTGTTCCCATCCCCGAGCTCCCGGAGACGGCTGGAACGTCGCCCGGGGCGGCAAGCGAAGCTTGGCCCGTGCAGCTTCCCTGGTGCTGTGTCTGTGTTCTCCCCTTTTCACACTGAAAGGTTGGCTTGGAAGACTGGGAGAAAGTTGCCACTTAAGGGACTACTGTGGAGTTTACTGGGGGTGGGGAGGGAGAAGGTTTTCCTGAGGTTTTTTTAACCTTTTCTGCTCACTTTGCACCCAGAACGAGCTACAAGCAAAAACTCACCCCGTAGATTTCAGAGCTCTTTTAACCCTGTTCAACCGAGTCCTGGTTATCAGCATTTCCCAGCTTCTGGTTTTCCTTCCTCCCACACATCCCAAATTGACCTTTTTCTTGTTGCTGCATGTTCCCCTGAGGGTGGGAGATGGGATTTAAAGCCAGGTTGGGGGAGTGGCTTTGTGAATTGCTCAGCCCAGGAAATACAGGACCCAAAAAAGAGGAGAGGGAACATCTCTCCCTCCTGCTGGGGACAGGGATTGTCTCTGCACAGGCAGGGCTAGGAGGAGTGTCTGGTCCTCTTGTGCTCTCTACACTGAATTTAAGTGGCCACTGAACAGCTCCAGGCGTGAGGTTTGTGCAAAATCCTTTTCAGTTGGAGCCCATTTTTAAGTGCCTTTTCTTTTTAAAAATCAGCTTTTCCCAATGCTTTCCTCTTCATCAAAGGCAGAGGTTACACTCTGGGATTTTAGTTTCTTTTTAAGAGATTGCATTTATGTTTAAATAAACCATACCATTGTCTTCATGTTGTTCATCCAAAGGTGCTGCCTGCTGGAGTTTCTGCCCCCCACTTGGAGAACCCACCCCTTATCCCAAAATTAAGCTTCCTCCAATAGATTTTCTCTTTCTCCAGCCTCAGTTGCTGCTTTTTTTTCCTCTGGCCACCACAGCTGAGGCTTTCTCAGGTGCTTGGACCACAGGAAGTGGTGGGAGCTGCTTGGAGCTCTGCTGTCTCCATCCCCTGCACTTCACCTTCACAGCAATTGTGCATTTCAACTCCTTCCCAGCCTCCCTGGCTGCTAAATCCAGACCCTGCTGGCAGCTCTGGGCTGGGGAAGGGTTCCCTGCTCTCCTGCCCTGGCTTGTAGTGACCTGCAGGACCATTTCTCCAGCTCCTTCTTCCATCCCACACTTCCATCTTTGCCTTCTGGGACCTTTGTCCTGGCACAGCCTGGTCACCTCTGTGCTGGTTTTTCCCTTACCTGCTTTAAAGAGCATCTCCCATCATCCCCAAGGTGATTTTGGAGCCATCCAAGCCTGGATCTCGGAGCAAGCACATTCCTTAGGTTTTCCTTACTCTGGAAATCTCTGGAAACTTTCTCTCTGAGCTCATCACAAAGCCTGTCTTGATGATTTTGGGACTCTGGAGATGTCTCAGCTGGCTGGAAGCTGGTCGTGGTTTTCAAGGGATGACCCTGGAAACCACAGGGCTGTCAGTCTCACCTCAGTGCCTGGTAAAATCCTGGGAAAGATGATTCTGGGATGTATTGCAGAACCCCTGGAGGACAACACAGACATTGCTCACAGCCAGCACGGCTTCAGGAGCTGTGGGTCCTGCTTGGCACACCCTGATTTCCTTCTACAACAGCACAACCCAGCTGGGTGATCCAGGAAAGCCAGGAGATGGAATCCTCAGACTTGGGGGCAAAATGCATCCAGGACAGGCTGGGGGCAGCTGTGGGAAGGGACCGGGGGGTGCTGGTTGATGGAAAGTTGGATCCGAGTCAGCAGTGCCCTGGAGGGACATCCCTGTCCTGGGGACAGCAGAAAGGGGGGGATTGTCCTGTCAGGCACTGCCTTGAAGCTGCCACAGCTCCAGGAGCGTNAAAGAGGGGGATTGTCCTGCTCTGTCGGGCACTGCCCAGGAAATGGGCACAGCCCCGAGGCTGCCAGAGCTCCAGGAGGGTGTGGACAACACTCAAGCACAGGGTGGGATTGTTGGGATGTCTTGGACAGGAGTTGGAGTTGATTCCTGTGGATCCCTCCACCCCCAGCCCATGGGAGCATCACCAAGAAAAAAACAAAGGTCCAGAAACTTCACTTTTGCTGATAAAAGCAATGCAAGCATCACCCACTGATGGATTCCCAGGGGCTTTTCCCATTCCATAACCTCCACTGGCTGCTGCATGAGGGGCACAAGGTCTTGGAGGCTGCTCCTCCTGAAAAAATGACTTGGTTTAAAGCACTTGAGCTCACAGCTCCTGCGGAGGGGTGGCTTTAATTGCTGCTTGTGGCTAAAAGCTTTAATTAGAATTCCCTAAGGGAGAGGGAAAGCATCCAGTGTCTTCAGCAGATGATGGAAAGGGGATAAGAGCATCCACAGTGCTGCCTGGGGTGGGGCAGGACACCAGGAGACAGGGAAAGCCAGCTCAGAGCAGAGAATTCCCAAGCATCCCTCACCCCAGGAGAGGTGTTCCGTGTTTAACCTCAGTAAGATGATGGCACTGAGCAGGTTCTCCTACAACTTCTGCCCTCCCATCCCATCCCTTTTCCATCCTTCCCTGTCCTGCCATCAGCAGCTCCAGCTCCTCACCCGGGCATGCTCCCAAATGCCCCAGACTAATTGACAGCAGGATTGTCCGTGCTAGGAGTACAAAAAGGCTTAAATAAAGCAGCTTCATTAATCCCTAACGAGCTGCTGCCTTCCCTGGAAAGGAGGGCAATCCCTTGACTGCTTCCTGCCTCGCTCAGGGCTGGCCATCCTTTCAGAGTCCAACATTCCTGTGACAGCATTCCCTGGTTTTTATGCTGAAGAACATCCCAGAGGAGCAGGGGAGAGGGAAGAGGCACCAGAGCCTCCCTGCCTGTGTTAATGGATCTGTCAGTGTTTTGCTTTGGGGTTGGTTTTGTTTTTTAAAGAAAATAAATCAATCCAAGCCCCCACTTGGTCCTCTCACCGCAGCCACCAGCATTTCCTTGTGCAGAGGGAGATGTCCCCAGCTTGTCACACCACCAGGAGCATCCCTGACCCTTCTTAGGAGCCTGGTAAAGACCTCGAAGCCAGGAGGGCCCAGGACAGTCGGACAAGACCAGGCTGGAACTGAGCTGGAGCTTTGGGAGGGTCATGGAGAAAGCTGGAGCCCACAGCCACCCTGCTGGCTCTGTCCCTGGCGTGAGGTGACAGAGGACAGGGAGTGGTGGCCACAGAAGGGCCCAGGCCAGTGCCTAAGGCTCATTTAAGGAGAAACAAACTTGTTCCTGATTTGTACAAAACTGCTTTAATGACAAAACAGCTGAAAATACCTTTGGGTGCATTTCTGGTGCCATCAAACATCCTTGTGCGATTCCCAGGCCCGAGTCCCTCCCAGGCCCAGGAGGATGAGGGACTTCTCAGGCACCTTCTCCCAGTGCAACACATCCCCAGGGAGGGGTCTGTCCTCAAGACACACAGAAATCCCCTTCAAGACCCTCCACTGAGGATAATTTTCCTTCCAGCCACTCAGGCGTGGGCTGGAGATCCCTCTGTGACATGCTCTGGCTTTGAGGCTCCTCGTTTTGGGAGCAATTCCATTGCCACCACCCTTCCCATCCCTGAAGCCCCACGGGGGGAGCTCAGCAGCAGCAGGAGCTTCAGGAAATGGCATTTCCAGACCGGAGCCAGCCCGGCCGAGTCCCTGAGACACTGGAAAAGGTCTTGATGGGTGCTGATCCCAAAAAGGGGCTTGAAGAAAGGAGAATCCAAACCTCAGCAGCCGCTGGGCGAGGGGGCGAAGAAATACACGGCCAGGAGGATGAAGTAAACCATCACCAGCACCGTGCCTGGGGTGGACAGAGAGGGTTGGAGGGAGTTACTCCCTGGAGCAAGGAGGGTTTAAGACCTGGTGTGGTCTGGATTAGCCCCCTGTAGTGGAGGAGTTGCATGGTTCTTTACAAAATGTCCATTAAAGGGAGTTTAAACCCTTTTAAAGGGGGAAATGGGAGTGGATCCCCGTTGGAGATGCTGTAGGGGGACAGCCCCAAGATGGTCAACCAAGACCTCAGGATTGCTCGGGTCACCACAGGCCGAGAGTCCCAACAAGCAGATAACCCCAGGGCTGGACCCAGGAGCCCCCCATCCCACATCCCAGGGAATTCAGGGCTACTCCCAAGTCCCACAGCAGCCCTGTGGGGGGTGGTCACCTTGGAAATAGTCACATTTGCCATCCATGAAGATGTAGTTCATGAGCACCACGCTGAACATGCTGGCGTAGACGTGGAGGTCGCTGAAGACCAGCGTGAAGTTGGTTGGCTGCAAGGGAGAGGATTTGGGGTTCATGGCCAACCAGGACAACCCCACTCTGACTCTGGGGACTTAGGTGTCACCCCTTAAACCCTCTCTGCCACACAGCCCCAGGGTGGGGACAGCACCAGGAGACATCTGCCCCTACTTCCCCTGCACTGAGCAGAGGGGAGACACCGGGAAGGGCAGCTGTGTCTTTTCCATGTCCCCAGCCCTGCTGCAGGAGGTCCCCCAGGGCTGTCCTGGGGCTACTCACGTAGAAGATGGTGAAGAGCACCAGGATGGGGATCTGGAGCATGCAGACCTGCACCGCGATGCAGTTCCCGATCTCGATGCTGGGGAGGGAAGGACAACTTAGGAGCTGCCAAGCACCAGGTCTCCAGCAGCCTTTGGGGTGAGAAAATCCCAAACCACAGAGCCCATCCCAGTTCTGACTCCATTTTCTGGGTGAATAAATCCTCTTGAGGACAAGCAGACGGGGATCTGCCCCACCAGTGGCTGGGCAGCCCATTGTGGGCACCAAGGCACAGTGGTGAGACTGGGACAGGGCACGGGGACCACCCCAAAACTCATCCTTGGAGCCATCTCACCTCAAGCTCAGGTTGTTCTGCAGGGCAAACTGGATGCCGTTGACAATTTCTGGCAGCTCGGGCACCATCGCCAGCACGGTGACACCAATGAAGTACTGCAGGGAAGAGGTGACATCAGCCTGGCCCTCACCACATCCAAGCCCAGGCCAACCATGCAGAGCATCTCAGCACCTTTCCCCCACTGCTTTTGGGGCTCCAACTGCAGCCAGGGCAGGTCCCCATCCCTGCAGGGCACATCTTGGTCCTTGGGGACACCCAGACCTGGCTCACCTGCGAGATGGTGGAGTTGGTGAGGATGGGGCTGATGTGCTCCGTGGCCAGGTCGGCACAGGCCGACATGCACAGGGTGGAGAGCAGGAGGATGACCAGAGCCCGCCAGCGGGACCAGTGGACCACGGCGCTGTGGTGGTGGCCAGGCACTGGGGAGAGAGCAGAGACGTGTGGGACACCCCAGAGCAGTGACAAGAGCCAGCCCCACAGGCAGGACGTTTGGGGACACTCACTGTGACAGTCGCTGATGTGGATGTCGTAGATGTGCGTGTGGGTTTTGAGGGTGAAGAAGAGCCCGATGAGGTAGGCAGCGGGGAGCAGGATGGACACCGTGTACACCAGGGGTCTGTGGGACACGGGTGACAGTGTCAGTGCCACCAGGGCATGGCATGGAGACCCCAGGGGACTTCCCCTGGGGATGGAGGAAATGGGGCATTGGATCATTGGGGTGGAGAGAGGCCCTGGGAGGGATGTGGGAACATGACCAAACCCAGGAGGTGCCACCCCAGCGTGGGGACAGCCCTGTCCCCACTGCAGTGGACACTCACTGGACGTGGCTGTAGTAGAGGGTGCCGTTGTTGTCCATCTGCAGAGAGAGCACCGGTCAACAGCGATACAGGGGACAAGGGACAGCCCCACTGCCACCACCCAGCACGAGAGCCAGAGGGGCTCGGAGCATCCCCAACCCCAAATTTCCCCTGCTGGAGGTCCAGGTCCCCACTCACCAGGTCAAAGTGACAGTTGTGGCAGAGGTAGTGGCCCAGCGGGTTCTGGGTGACGTTGTGGCACTCGCCACACACCAGCTTCCCGTACACCTTGGAGAAGAGCGTCGGGGCAAAGACACCTGGGAGGACAGCAGGACATGGGGTGGGTGCCAACCCTGGTGGGACCCCCCAAACCTGGGGACACCCCTGTCCCCAACTCACCTCCCACAGAGAGGAAGAGCAGGGCCGAGCTGACGCCCGCGGAGCGGCTGTTGAACCGCTGCTCCTGGTGCCGGATGCCTCCGATCACCATGCACAGACCCTTGGGGATGGAGAAAACCCCCCCAAAAAAAAATCCCCATCGGTGCTTTGCTCACAGCACCCTCCCAGCTCTCAATGCCACCCATCTCACCGGCACAAAGAGGACACAGCCCACCAGTGTCCCCGTCAACGCCGACTTGACCACCTCGGCGTAGCAGCGGTTGCCCTCACGCGAGCCCTTGATGAGGGCAGTGATGTAGAAGGTGAGCTCGGTGATGGAGCCGAACGTGGCGTTCACCACCGCCCCCACCGCGAAGTTGCTCTGGGCTGAGATGCTGGAGAGGTGGAAAAGAACATCAGCAGGCTTGGAGTGTCCCCACCTTGCCACCAAATGTCCCCTGGCACCGCTCACCTGGCGATGGCCATCCCGATGTAGTAGGAGAGGGGCATGATGGAGAGCAGGGCCAAGGTGAACTTGACGGCCGAGCCGGTCAGGTGGTTGGGGCTGTCGGCGTAGCCCAGCACCAGCGTCACCAGCACCAGTGGCAGCAGGTCTGGGGTGGCCAGTCAAGGACACAACAGAGAGGGGTGGGATTTGGGGTCACTCCCCACCCTTCCTGCTCCAGCTCCCAGAAGGATACTGACGGCGAAGACGTTGATGCCATCCACGGCGTATTTGTAGTAGTAGGGGTTGGCAGCGCGGTAGCAGCAGAGGATCACCTCCCCCTCCAGCGGCACCTCCGTCTGCAGAGGGACAAGAGGGTCACCCCCCACCCCAAAATCCCACCTGGAGCGGGATGTGGGACCCTCACCCTGCCCAGAGTCACCCACCATCCTCAGGCGCCGGATGAGCACCCGCTCCGGGGGCAGCAGCAGGACGCGGGAGGCGGCGCGGGCGCTCAGCTTGGCCACGGGGATGAGGATGATGAGGAGCCACGCGGTGACACACACGAGCCCGTGGGCCAGCGCCAGCACCGGGTAGCCCAGGAACAGCCACGCCACGGTGCTGGCACGGTGCTGTGAACGGGAGGTCACCTTCAGGGACTGAACCCCAAAACACCGACCCCAGCAGAGGGGAGGTGCCCATGGGCACCTTCCCCACCACTCTGGGGGCAATGTCACCGTGTCAGGCACGGGGCTCACCCAGTATCCAGTGCCCGCCCAGCACTGCGGGCGCCAGCGGCGCGGTGTGGGACCCCCGAGCAGGGCTGAGCTCTCCCCCGCGCCAGCCTCGCACGCCTGGTGGCATTTGGGGACCTGGGGAGAGGGTGGGATGTCAGGGTGTGCACAGGGCACCCCAAGCACCCCCCAGGGCATTCCCAGGGCACCCTTACCTCCACTTTCTGGATCACTTTGCCAAAGGGCCAGAGGAAATACCCGGCCAGGTCCCAGCAGAGCTGCCCTGTGGGGACACATCCATCAGTGTCCCCTCCAGCTACAGGGACCTTCCATGGAGAAGGGACTCAGGAGTCCCCAACACTCAGAGGTGCTGTTTTGAGCTCATCCAGCCCTCACACGGGGGTCCCAAATTTGGGACTCACCATAAGGAGCCCCTATGACGGTGACAAACATCACAGCAGCCACGAGGACGTAGAGGAGCGAGAGCCACCAGCCAAAGAGCAGCAGGTAAAGGACGTTCCCACACGTCAGCGTGGACCCTGCGGGAGGGAAGGCACCAGGTGGGACCACTGTCACCTGTAGCTGCCCAAATCCACACTGCCACCACCCAGGGTTGTCCCCAAGGCCACCCACCTCCAGAGCCTCGGATGATGTTGAGGTCAGAGTAGAGCTCCTTAACAATCTCCGACCGGTCCTCCCAGGGCCGCGCCGTCACGTGGCTCTTCCATTTCTTGAAGCCAAACTGCAGAGAGAGGAGTTTTCTTGGGATAAGTGAAGAGGAAGAATAATAAAACCCAATACAGCCTTCCAGGAGCACCCATGGGTGCCCCCACCCACCTTGTAGTTGTTGGAGAGCTTGTTGGCCTCCACAGCATTCTCGGCCGTCAGGGTGGTTCTCACCACGCAGCTCTCACACACCTCCTCCGAGTGCTGCTGGTAGCAGGCTGGGGTGGACGTGGCTGTGGGTGACACCCAGGGTCACGGTGGGCGTGGGACCCCCCCAGAGCCCCATACCCAGCCCATCCCACAGCCAACCTACCTGGGGGGACACGGGGACGGTGCAGGTGGCAGCCCAGGTCCCCCAGGTCACCCTGCACGTTGTTGATGGCAGCGCAGTGCCGGTCGCAGAGGGAGCTCCGGCGAGGCCCGTCGCTGTCACCGCGGGAATCCGGGACCTTGGGAACATCTGCGGGAGCTCTTGGAGTCACACTGCGGCCACGTCCCCATACCCTGCCCGGGCTCAGCAGCGCAGGACAGCCGAGTACTGCTGTGCTGGGGCGTCACCTTGGTCCCCAAACCGCGCAGGGGGGACACAGAGCTCCCAGGGTGGTACCCAGGGGATGCTCGGGAGCGGGGACCCCACCAGCGCCCGGAGCACGGCGGGGAAATCCCACTCGGTGCCCCGCGTGTGGCTCGGGAGGGGTGACCCGGTGGTGCCCGGGGAGGGGGGGACCCCCTTTGATACCCGCCCGACCCCGGAGACACCCCCCCAGCTCACCGGGCGTGTCCTGCCCGCAGCAGCGGCGGCGACGGCCGGGCTCAGCGTCACTGGCCATGGCGACAGCAGCAGGTGCAGGGCCGGGGGTCCCGGTCCGGCCCGGCCCGCCGGATTTTAACGGGCGGGGCCGGACATGCGCGCCCCCGGGCACCGCCTCCATCCCAGCGGGAGGGGCCGCCCGCGCCGCGGCTGGGATGCACCTGGTAACGGTGCGCGGGCAGGGAGGGTCGGGAATAGGGGTGCGCTGGGATGGGGTGCGCGGGGAGCGCGGTGCGAGGTGTTTTGGGGTGCAGAGGTGAGAGGATGCAGAGATTGGGGTGCGTGGGGAGCACGGTGCGGGGTGGAACGGGGCGCGCTGGGATGGGGATGCGCGGGGAGCACGGTGCGCGGTGGTTTGGGGTGCGCGGGTGAGAGGATGCAGAGATTGGGGTGCGTGGGGAGCACGGTGCGGGGTGGAACGGGGCGCGCTGGGATGGGGATGCGCGGGGAGCACGGTGCGCGGTGGTTTGGGGTGCGCGGGTGAGAGGATGCAGAGATTGGGGTGCGTGGGGAGCACGGTGCGGGGTGGAACGGGGCGCGCTGGGATGGGGATGCGCGGGGAGCACGGTGCGCGGTGGTTTGGGGTGCGCGGGTGAGAGGATGCAGAGATTGGGGTGCGTGGGGAGCACGGTGCGGGGTGGAACGGGGTGCGCGAGTGAGAGGATGCAGAGATTGGGGTGGGCGGTGTTTCGGGGCGCACGGGTGAGAGGATGCAGA
>VYXC01004634.1:29020-76380 GCA_013397175.1 Platysteira castanea
TGGGGTGTGTGATGTATTGGGGTGCACAGGGATTGGGGTGTGATGTATTGGGGTGCACAGAGACTGTGCACAGGGGTGTGTGATGTATTGGGGTGCACAGGGACTGGGGTGTGATGTATTGGGGTGCACAGGGATGGGGGTGTGTGATGTATCAGGGTGCACAGGGATTGGGGTGTGTGATGTATTGGGGTGCACAGGAGTTGGGGTGTGATGTATTGGGGTGCACAGGGAACAGGGTGAGATGTATTGGGGTCTATAGGGATTGGAGTGTGATGTATCAGGGTGCACAGGGACTGGGGTGTGTGATGTATTAGGGTGCACAGGAGTTGGGGTGTGTGATGTATTAGGGTGCACAAGATCTGGGGCTGCACGGGAAGAGGCGGTGCAGGATCCTGGGAGTGCCAGGGACCCCAAAAGTGCACAGGGTCCTGGGGCTGCAGAGCCTGGGACCCCTGAGGATGCCCTGTGGGATGGGCTTTTCCTGAGAACTCGCCAGTTTTTGGTGAAAGAAGAGATTTCTGCACTTCAAGTTTTTAGAACATGAGACTGATGGAGCTCACGGGGCTGTGCTGCCCTTGAGGGGTAGAGTTTTGGGGTAAAACCCAGCTAAATCTGGTTCTTTGAACATTCCTCTTTGGTATATGGATGTGGTGATGCTGAACCCAAGAAAAACCCGGAGAAGTGTTCGAAAAAACAAACTCATTTAATACAAGAACCAAATGAGCCATTTTCTCAGCAGTTCCTTGAAAAAACCCAGGTCCCCCAGGGGAGAGAGGCAGAGGCCCCAACACCAGTCAGTTCACACCAAAACCCAGCAAAGTTCCAAAATTTCCTCTTTCCCTCCCATCAGTAGAAAATACAGTACAATGATTCCATGTGTTCATGGCTCTAAATACACTTCTAAAATACACATTTACCAGAATTTACAACAAATTCTCCCCATGGCCCTTAACAGAAATTTGACAGGTATTGATTAATGCCTTCTTTGAAGCAAATCCAAGTGCTTTTTCCCCAAAAGGTACGTTCCCAAAAGCCTGGGGGCGTGTAGAGCCTGGTTTCCCACCAAGGTGCATAAAGCTCCCAAAATAGGTGGTGATTAATGAAAAAAGCTGAAGGAAAATTCAATTTAAAAGCAAAGGCAGGTGAGAGTTGGTGGCAGTGAAGGTACCCGGGGGGTTCAGAGCTCACAAGGCCCCCATAGGGGAGAGGCCACACTGGTTTTGTACAAAAAAAATGAAAATAAAAAATTGAAAATATCAGTAAAATCCGTATTTGCTGAACTCAGCAAGTCAAACATGGTTTTGTCTTTCCTTTTCAGCTGCAGGAACATCTCAAGGGGTCAGAAAACATAATTACACCAAAACTCAGGGATAAAGTTAATTGGTTTTTATCATGCAGAATAAAATGGAGCAAAACTGAGGCTGAGCTTCTGGACTTGGAATTTCTTGGATCCTGAAGTTGTCCAAGTTGCTTCATCCTTCCAAGTGTTGGATCACTCACAGCTGTGCACAGCCTCGGGGGGGCTGTTCCAGCTGCACCCTCGAAGGAGGTTTGGTTTAGCTTAGTCTGAGATCAGCGAAGCTCAGTTTAAACAGGACAAGTTGAGGTGAGGAGCAGGAAAGAGAACTCCTGCCTGGAGTTCACTCACAGGAGCATTTCCACGGTGAAAAATTCTAAGTAATGCCTTGGCAAAATCCACATGGGAATTATGGACACTTCCTCCGTCTGAAAGGTCCACAAAGCTGAGCTTAAATTCTCCTATTTTGTAGTAAATCCATGTTTAAGTTCATCCCTCGGAGCAGCATCGTCCTCCAGAGCTGTGTCCCGTTATTCCCCAAAGATCCACAGGACATTGACTCCTGATAAACCCAGATTTACACGCCTGCAAAACCCAAAGGGATCAGAATTAGCCACTTTTATTAAAAAGCTGCTGTGAATTCAATTTTAACATCATTAATTATCACCCCACTGTGGTTGTTTCGGTCTGACACGGTTCCCACCTCGTTGCCATGGGATACCTACCCCAACATCCCAGATTCCTTCATCTTTATGATGTACAGGAACATCAGCAAGGTGTGGAACATGTTGTTCCTGCCCTGAAACCACAGGAAGAGACAAGGATTTAAAAATCAAAACACTCAAAGATCACAGAATTTTGCTAGTTTGGAACTTCCCCTCGGAATTTGCACCAGCCTTAAGGGGTGACATCAGTGACATCACCCACCAGGGATTGTGATTTGGGGTTTTACAATAAATTGGCAGGAAATAATTAAGAGGAAGCTCCTGCTTAGGAACTCCTGTCTCCTAAATAGATACTACAGGTAGTATTCAGCAGCAGAGGAAGTACCATGAACTGGGCAAAGACCAAGTTGGACCAGCCTCCATGTAAATGGACAAAAAACAGGTCTAGGATTTAAAAAGACCCCAAATCAGCCCTGGAAAAGATTCCTGACAGCAGGAGGAGAACAAACCCCAGTACCTTGGGCAGGCTGTAGACGTGGCACTCGTAGATCAGCTCGTAGTGGGGTGGGTTGATGCTGCTCTGGTAGATGCAGAACACATTCTCGTTGGAAGTGTCTGAATTTAAAATTTAGAAAAACCAGATTTCAGAGGTGTTGAGTTGATCCCAGAGGAAAAGAGCAGCTCCAGGCCAGCCCAGTACCTGGTTTATCCGGAGTCTGGATGAAGTGTTGGGAAGTGAAGGTTTTGCCATCGGGATACTTGGGGTGAGGCGGGAGCCTGGAGTCCAGGTAGGTGCAGAACACGTGCATAAGGATCTGGGCAAACACAACCAAATCTCACTGGAATGGCCCCAAAACCCAGCAGCTTCCTCCTCATGATCCCAGGAGTTCATCTCAGTCTTTGAGGTTACAATGCTGGCCTAACTCCAGGCTTAGGAGCAGCTTCGTGCCTAAATCACCAATTTCGGATTTGGCTGAGAAGGGCAGAGGAGCTCAAAAACCAGCTCTGCCCACCCCAAACCCAGCAAGGAACCTTCTCCCTTTCCCTCATGAAAATCACTGGAAAAGTCTGGGCTGGCCACAAGTCTTAGGAATGCCAAAATTGAGAAATAAAGTCTTAGGATGAGCATCCAGAAAACCAGGTCACAGCCTGAGGGTTGTTTCAACTCTTCCTGGAGAGCTCTCAATATTTTATGGGGGCAACATCAGCAGATTATCTGTGATCTGGTGCTTTCTGAGCTCCTTATGCCCAACAGGATTTGTTTGACAGGGAAAATGGGAAGATTTGCTGGAAAAAATGTGAGAAATCTTAAAAAATCTGGGAGATGCCCCTTGGAGCTCACAGCATTGTATTACCCACAATTAACAAAAATGTGAAATTGTCTGTTTGGGGTTTTTTAGCTAATAGTTTTAAATTAATGTCAAAACTCCTTTATTTGCACTTTTGAGCTGTTCCTGTTTATCAGGACATTCAGAGCTGCTCCATGGCTGGACACTTCCAAATATTTAACCATATTCCCAACTGGAAAATCAAATCCTGTTTCAAGGTTGATTTTCTACTTCCACCAAAGAAATCTCTTGTTTTATCCATCAGCAAAGCTGCAAAGCTCTGATGTTTGGAATTTCCCATGTTCCTCAAAGACTTCCTGGCTGCTCCCTCCAAACCCTAGCCCAAAATCCAAGCAGTGTGAAGCTGTGGGATGCTGGAAACTCACCGAGGAGTCGGTGGGAAGGTCCGTGTCCCATTTCCGGCCCTTGAAATCCCCTCCTCCGTTCCATCGGAAGGAGCTCATGCATCCTCCCTGGGAAAGCTCTGGAAGCAACAACAGTTATTATTCACTTCCTGGGGGCAGGATGTGCATCAAAACAGAGAGGGTTTCTGGTGTACAAAACAGGAAAAATTCAGCTCCTAAAGGCTTGGGAAGATGGTGGTAAAAGGGGTAAAGTTACATTATTGTCATTACAGGATGATTTTTGTTCATAGTTAATGAATGGATTCAATTCCATTGCACCCTGAGCAGGCAGGAGGAAATCAAGGAATGGTTTGGGTTGGAAGGGAGCTTAAACATCATCCAGTGCCATGGGCAGGGACACCTTCCACCATCCCAGGGTGCTCCAAACCCCATCCAACCTGGCCTTGGACACTTCCAGGGATCCAGGGGCAGCCACAGCTCCTCTGGGCAACCAACAAGTTCACTGTAGCATGGAAATGTTTAGAAATCAGCAACACCACGAACCTCTGATCCTTTCCACCAAATATTCCTGGTTTGGGGTGAGATCCAAGTACTGCACCAGAGCGTTCAGGGTCGGGATGAGCGGAGCTTTGACGAGCGCTGCCTGTTTGAGGCTGCTGATGCTGGCTTCTGCAACACACGAGGCTCAGCCCGGGAGCATTCCCAGCTCCCCTGCCGAGGTCTGGACACATTTTATACCTGACAGCACCTCCAACATCAGCTCGGTTACTACAAAGTAGCACAAAGCTCCTTCACATGAAAGCTACAAGGAACAACAGGAACTTAAGAGCAGAAAGTGGGAGAGAAACAAAGTGGGGGCGAACCCAGCGTCCACCGTTTTTTTTCTGGGCTTTGCAACATGTAGCTCTTGAGGAAACACTCTAAGATAACAGCCCCAAAAGAGGATTTAATTAAAGGTTAGCACATCAAACCCCCTTCTCAGTTAATTTGAAACAACAGGAGAAGCAGCTTCTACAGAATCCCAACCTGACTTGAAAAACAGAACTCTGGTTCAACAGAATTTTTAAAAATTCGACAGAATTTTAAAAATCCCACAGTTCTTTCAGGAAGTGGGGGATTTGAAGGAAGAATATGGAAAAGCACGTAGCAGTGGAGACAGTGAGACTTCTGGGAGATGGTGAATATTTACAGCACATCTGTCTTTGAAATGTTTTCTGATTGATTAAGAAGCAATAATTGATGATAATTGAAGCTTACAATTAAATTTAAGGGGAAGAAAAAAAAGAGACATTTAAGAATTTTACACAAATTCTTGTGCTGGCATTGATATTTCCAGAAGTACTATGGAAAACCTTCCCAGCTGAATGAAATGCAGGAGGTGGAACAAAGACCACACCAAAACAGAGCAGAAATGGAACAAAAATATATCCCACACCTAATTTATGTAACACCCATTCCACAGGGAATTCCCAGGCTGCTGATCCTACCTCCAATCTGCAATTCTGGGCAGCCCATCCTCCTCAGCTGAGTGCTCACAGATTCCATCTCATCCACAAGTGGCACCAGAATGGTGTCATTGATCCACTAGGAAGGAAAAAGGGGAAAATTCAAGGTCAGAAGAAAAAAGAATATTTAATAAATGCCTCAGCTTACACCCTACAATCATCCCCACCACAACCACAAAGCAGTTTAATAGAAACACTGAAGCCAATCAAGGAGGAAAATAATTTAATTTAATTATCAAGCCAGGCAGAATTTAAGTGACCCTTTAATAGCTTCTGAAAAGGCAGAAAATTCAGTGTAAAGGAGTTGGGAAAATCAATCTGTACCAGGTAAAGCTTTTCTGGACAATGAGAAAAGGGGATTATGAATCACAGCCCTCCAACCATAAACTGATGGATCCACTCCATCTCCTGTTTGCCTCAAGAAATCAGGGAGATGATAACTTTGTGGGATTTGTACATGTCAGACAGGCACTGCAACCCTTCCCATCTCAGGCACAGAGGACACGGAGGAATTTTCCCACTCCAGCCAACTTGGAATTCCTTAGAGAGGGACTTACATTCCTGAATTTCGCAGTCCAGGAATCGATGTGATCCAGGAGCTGTCGGTTCATTGTCACCCGTGCCCAAACCTGTGGAAAGGTTTATTAAATCCATATGAGAACCTCACAGAACCCAGAGTTTTTAAGGTCTGTGACAATTTCTGCTGCTTGCAGAAGAAGGGAGTTGGTTAAATGCTTTTTCCCCCACATTCCTGACACAGCTCAAATCCAAACCTTTGCACAAAGGTACATTTTAAAATCTCATTTCTCCCTCTTGACCTTTTTTTCTGTGGAATTTACCTCTTCTGCAGCCTGTTTTGAGCTCAGATCAGCCTCATCTTTGTGTGCAGAAGGAGCCTGGGACCTGCAAGCCAACTGATACTGGAACTTCCTCAGGATCTGTGCGTGGTCTGCCATGGACCGGCTGTAGTTCCAAAACGTTGGGCTGCTGGAGGGAGAGCTGGAATCTGAGCTTCCTGAAAAGATTAATTCATTAAAAAGGTATGGTCAGTTATTGCCCAGTAATAGTGGAACAAACAGCACAGGGACAAGGGGTCAGTGTGAAAGAATACACTGAAGTCACTGCAGAAACACTGGATTCACCCTTATCTTGATTGTCCCTATCCAAAACAAAAACTGCCTGGAGGGAGTTCATCCCCTTTATCCTTATCTTGATTGCCCCAATCCAGGACAAAAATTTACTGGATTCAGCTCCTTTATCTGAAACCACCCTGACA
Source organism: Platysteira castanea (assembly GCA_013397175.1). Taxonomy (NCBI): domain Eukaryota; kingdom Metazoa; phylum Chordata; class Aves; order Passeriformes; genus Platysteira; species Platysteira castanea. The sequence goes on from VYXC01004634.1 coordinate 35,457, forward strand.
AAATCCCCCTCTTATCAAGGTGATCATCTTATCTCAGTCCATTACAGCCAACAACTGCTACAGAGATCACCATCACCATTCCCATGCTTAGATCCTATTCAAAGGAATAACTGGAGGAAAACTGCCTGAAGGAGAAACAGAGGGATTCTACCTCATGGCCCAGTTCCTCAGGAGGAGCAGGTCCTCTGCCAAGCTCCCAGGTGATCACCCATCATTGGCCTTTTTACTGGTATTTCTCGCATCACAAAAGCCAGTTTTGGGTAAAACCAACACCTCTTCCCTTCCAAGCTTTTCCCACCAAATCCCCCAATTTACCTAATTGAACTCGGTGCTGCTTCTCCTCCTCGTTCCTCAGGAAGGTGTCCAGGGATTTGACATCTGTTATGCAGTCGTCTTTGTAGGTGGAATTGTTGTACAGAATGGGGGAGAATCGATAGTGAGACCTTATCCCACCACTGTCCACACTCATGGAATACGGAGATCCATTGGGAGAGTGGCTGAAGCTGGAAATCTTGTGAGAAAACAAAACCATTTTAATTCTTTTTCTTTTACAAGGCTCAAGCTGTGCCCACGGGATGTGCCCCCATCGTTACCTTGCTGTAGCTGCTGCTGGGTGAATAAGTCACAGAGGTGCTGTGAGAGGGACTGGCCCCTGTCAGAGCCTGGAACTGGGGGCTGTATCCACTCAAACACCTCCCAGAGAATTTGGGGCTGGCGCTGGGAGAGCGGGAGGGGCTGTAGCTCAGCACACACTGCCCCTGGATGGGTGGGGAAGGGGTCAGGGACAGCACTCTCTTGGCTGCTGGCTCCCGTGGAGGGGTGATTTGGACAGCTGCAATGTAAGGACGAGCAGAGTTAGAAGTGAGGATGCAGCAGCCCCAAATTCCCTTTTCTTTAAACACACACAAAACACACAGCCTGTGGTATTGAAGGCAGTTTTAGAGATGCTAAAAGGGACACTGAGAACCTGGTCCCTCCTACAGACCTCAGATAAAAATCGTGACCCCAACTCGGAATAAATCCTACTGGAGGCTTCTCTAATATTCCATTAGCTCCTCCACCTGCCCACTGTACTCATCTTTAAGATAATGAATCTCCTAATTATCTAAAACACAATTAGCTCCACCTCAAATGGCCATAAACTAAACCACAACAAGTTCCACCTCAATATGAGGAAGAACATCGAGCCCAACTCCTGGCCCTGCACGGGACAACCCCAAACCCCCAGCTCAGTTTACAGCTCATGCCAGAGGAGGTAACTCAGAATAAAGAATCCTGCACTGGAGAAACAACAAAAAAAACCCCAAAAAGATTAAAAGGAGGGTTTATTCCCCACCTGCCTTGCGCAGCCAGCCCATGATCTGCTGGCTGGGACTCGTGACCAAGCTCGTTGGTGCTGCTGTGTAGGTGAAATACCTCCAGAAATCAAACAGGGCGTTGAGGCTGAACAGGGCTGCCAGGGCAAATTCTGCAAGAAACACATGAGTTTCTGTCATGGTTTGAGCATAAATTACATTTTTTTCAAAATCAGGGTATGTCCATTTAAAAAAGGTCATTATTAGTGCTGCCATTTTGGGGAAGTATCTCAGATTTCTTCACTTTCTTAGGCAAGAACCACTGAAGGTAATTTTCCTCACTGCTGGAATTAGTTTATATATCCTAAAGTTTTATTTTTAAAATAGGTTTGGAAATTTGGTTATTTTCCAAAAAGGAAATCTCATGATTTTATGAGATTTGCTCCTTTCCATCCTGATACAGCTTTGAGTCTCCTCCTCTGAAACCAACCTGAATTGCTGTAAAGTATCACCCACACCCAGAGCACAACACAGCAGGAAAATAAATCTATGGCTCTCTAAAGCCTCATCCACACATTAAAAAACGATTTAATGCATTAAATAAGTTCTTCCTGCCCTTTCAAAACAGAGAAAAAGCTGTTAACACTCCTTATCGGCCACTAAAAGGGATGGAATTCCAGCAGTTTCAAGAGAGATCACAGAAAGCAAAACAAAGTTTCGATTTAAAACTCAAACAGAAAAAAAAAAGCCTCAAAAACAACCTCCCAACAATAAAAATGAGTAAAAAAGAATCCTGAAATTTGATTTAAATGCTGCAACGACTCACCAATGTACCAGAGTGGAAAGCAGGTGATGTTGTAATATGTGCTTAGAAGTTTCCCAGTCCTGAAAAGCAAAACAAGAAGGGAGAATTTAGCAAAAACTCCATCCTGGGGGGATATTTAGGGCTCCACACAGGGGAATCTTTGCTGGTTTGAATCAGATGGAACAAGCAACTTACATTTCAGTGTAGATCATGCCTGCTACAGATATATTGAGGAGTCCCCAGGCCAGCACCACCTTCCTGGTCTCAGCCTGTTTCCTCATCTTCACAGCCAGGTCGATGAGGGAAGTGTCTGGGCTCTTATTCGGCGTCATTGTCTGTGAGAACAGAGAGAAAAAGCAAAATCTGTGAACTTTCATTCAGCAGGAACTTTCATTTAACTCAGGCAGGTTACTGAGGGACAGTGTCCATCTTCTCCCTCATTTTTGAATAATAATATCCTTCAGAAGGAGGAGGGAAAGCTCCTGCCTCCTCCAGGNCCTCCTCCCCAAACCTCTCCGATCCCCCTCCCCGAACCTCCCATCTCCCCTCCCAACCTCCCTCTCCAAATTTCACCGCTCCCCCTCCCCAAACCTCCCCGTCCTCCTCAAACACCTCCGCTCTCCCTTTTCCCCAGATTTAACCTCACCTTTCCCCAGATCTGTCCCGCTCCCCCCTCAGGCCGGGCAGTTTTTCCCCTTTTCCTACCGGGAGTCTCCGCTCCCCTCACGCCGCCGCGGCCTCGCGCGTTCTGCGCCTGCGCGGGCGCTCGCTGCGCGTCACCGGCCGCGCCGGGGGGCGGGGCAAAGGGGGCGGGGCCATGGCTGGAGGGTTTTGGCGGGAAGGGCGTGAGGGGGCCGCCATGTTGGGGGGGGCGAAGGGNCATCTTCACAGCCAGGTCGATGAGGGAAGTGTCTGGGCTCTTATTCGGCGTCATTGTCTGTGAGAACAGAGAGAAAAAGCAAAATCTGTGAACTTTCATTCAGCAGGAACTTTCATTTAACTCAGGCAGGTTACTGAGGGACAGTGTCCATCTTCTCCCTCATTTTTGAATAATAATATCCTTCAGAAGGAGGAGGGAAAGCTCCTGCCTCCTCCAGGCAAGACGAATGTTTTTGTCGACAATTCTCACTTATTTCAGTAGGTAACAGAGTATTTTCTGTCATATGAAACCCACAGATTTTATTTCCTCCTCCTTTATGCCCAGTAACACCCTATGTAAAGGAAATAACCCTGTCACAGGCAGGCAGCCCTCACATCTCCCCCCAGACCTCAATCCCTTCCCCAAACTTCTCCTCTCCCCTCCTCAAACTTCACCTTTCCCCCACCCCAAACCTCACCACAAACCTCTTCGATCCTCCTCCCAAACGCCTCTGATCCTCCTTTCCGAATTTATCCCTCCCGCTTCCTANGGGCCATCGCTGGAGGGTTTTGGCGGGAAGGTCGTGAGGGGGGCCGCCATGTTGGGGGGGGCGAAGGGGCCCTCATGGAGACACATTTAGCTCTGGTTTTGGTTTTTTTTTTAACTGTCTTTATAGCTAAATTGTTTAATTACACATTGTCATGTCTGTCAGAACAACACGTTGCCACAGTCAGCAGGTAAAATTTTAAGGGGTTCTAGGTCTGTTTGTGTGCTGTGCAAGTGTAATTTCATATTTCTGCAGAGGTGTAACTCATATTTCTGTGCAAGCAAAACTTCTTTGTGCTTCTTTGTATCTTTGTACAAGTGTCACTGAAACCATCGGGATAAATAAGACTCCTAATGCTTTTTTTTTAAAAAAATGCTAGCAAGTCCCATATTTATTCTTGGCCAAGGTTTGTGTGTGTGACTGACAAAGTTCGGGCCTATGCATGAATCCCAATATGACAGTTTTTCACTTATTTATACATTTTAACAAACAATTAATGTTCATTGGTTCTAAGTTGCATAATCTTCATTAATTAGTATTGCATTCCGTATCGATTTCGCACTTTTAATGCTAATCTGGTCTAAATTATTTAGTAATTTTGTTATCTTTTTCTCAGACATGGAGTCTCCAGCCTCTCAGGCCTTCATTTCCTCTAATCTTCTGCTTACTCCAACATCCTTGAAGTGCCATAAATTTAAGATTCCCCGATGCTCAATTTTCAAATTCTTTAGGTCTGTTCATTGACATTTGTCAGGGTTAGTTTTAACAAACTTAATAGATGATTTAATGTTCAAAGTAATAATAAAGATCTGTGGAGAAGCTTTATTATTGCTGGCTAAAAGTGGGTGCTACTCATAACTAATTAAAACTATTAAAAATTAATAAGGAAAGTTATATAATTTCCAACACATGCACAACTTCACATTTCCATATAGGTGTTACTTCATGTTTCTGTAGAAGCAAAACCTCATATTTCTATACAGAAACAATATTTCTGCTCTGAAATGCTGTAAAAGGGAAGGGTTTTGTGTATTCCATGCTAAATCAGGGTATTACTGACAGAATGAGCCCTTGCTCTCTGCCCTGCTCAGAAACCAGATGAAAAGGAAGATGATGAGGATGAGGAAGGCTTGAAAAGATCAGAGGGAAAATCCTGTGCTGGAATTTTGATTATTCAAGATATGACTGAATTCCGTGTTTTCCACTGGCCCTCAGCAGAACGCCTGGGTCTTCCTGTCTGAAAGACTTTAACACCTTTAGAAATTGTTATTATTTATAATTATCCCATGGGATGATGTTGCTGTGAGGACCAGTCCTTAATCTCCAGGTGGAGCTGACTTTGGATCTCTCCCAGTTCCCTTCCCATCCCCTTTTTCTTGTTAAAATTTATCCGTGTGCTCCCTGACCTGAAATGCAAAACCTCAGCACGACCTGAAGGATTTGTCTGGGACAACCCTGCAAATTTGAAGGTCTTGATTTCCTAATTTAAGGAAACCTGAGTTGGAAATAGCTCCCTTGCAGCCAGGGTTATTACACTGACACAAAGCTGCAGATTTTCCAGAGACATCAAAAATATGGGTTCTGCTTCTAAAATTAATTCTAAGTGTACAAGTGGTAAACCACATACTGAAATCCCTACTCACTCTTTATCCAGGGCATTTCCAAGGTGGATTAGGAGCATGGAGGTAATCCATTATTTACAGAAATAATAGTTCTCCCATCAGTAATCCAAAATAAATTGGCGTTATAGCCAATTAACTTTGATTATCAAGATGAGCTGCCAGTGGAGCCCTTTGCCGTGTTAGTAAAATAATTCTATCCAAAGGTGAAAAGTTTTGGGAATTTTTTCCTAAAAATGACAGGAGAGGCTATGACACTGGATCTTGGTTTGCATCATTTGAGGCAGCAACAACAGAGGGTCTGGATTTTACAAAAATGGGCCGACTCCACAGAAATTTAATTATTTTTGAGGCTTTTCTAGTTATTGCTGGGGGCTTTGATCCATTCTGACCTCTCTCAGTGACAGCACAGGGCAAATTTGTGTCAAACCAGCAATTTTAGGCAAGGAGAAGGTTTGGTTGGACAAGACTGATTGAACCTTTCACTTGCTCACGTGTCACCAGGGTGTTCCTGACTCACTGCATGACTCCACAGCCTCTCCGGGGCTGTGAGGAGAGGATGTCCCACCCTGCAGGAGAGCCCTGACTGGGCTCACCCACACACCCTCCACCCACCCCAGGCTCTGGGAGCTGCATTTAAGCTGAGGCTAATTATTTTGGGGCTTGTTTGAGCCGCAGTGGGTTCAGGGAGGACTTGGGCTTGTTGACATCCTGGCTGTGGACGTGCCCTGGGACCTGTCTGAGGACCTGGACCTGGTCAGTGCCACCAGACCTGCTCTGCTCCTCTCGGTTGGATCCTGTGGGGCTCTGCTGCTTGTGGTGAGGTCCCTACCCCCTCCTGCCTCGCTGTCACCTTTGCCTTCCTGCTGCTCCCCCTTTGGACCCTGGGATCAGCACTGCAGATGTTTTCAGCCTCTTAAAATCCCAGAATGGTTTGGGTGGGAAGGGATCTTAAAGATCATCCAGTTCCAACCCTTCTGCTATCCTAGGGTGCTCCAGCCTGGCTTTGGNCTTCAATTTCATCCATGCCTGTGGCTCAAGGCTTCTCTCCAGACCCTTTAGAACCTCATAGCTACAGCAGGAGGTCATTGCTGGGGACCCTGCAGCCCCTCCAGGGGGATGAGGAGTGAGTACAAAGGTCTGGATTTAGATGCAGCTCCTGAAATGCAGTGGGTGGAGGCCCCAGAGGATGCTGATCAGGGCACTCAGAGCTTGTTGGGATACTTTGAATTCTGATGTCAGGTTTGGCAGGGTCTCTTGGCAGCCCTTAAATCCATGTAGGATGTAGCATGAGTAATGAAACAAGCTCTAATTTTGCCCTAGATGAAATCCCTCCTTCCTGTTTTCAAAGAGTGAACCGTGGCAGGTGGTGTGGACAATCAGCTGATTCCTTATGAAATATTGGAGTCTGTAAGCTGCAGGTGGGATTTGACTTCCACCAGAACTGCTGTAGTTCCAGGAGCAGGGAATTCCTGTGATGGTTCCTGTCTCTTGGGATGAATTTCTGTTATTTGGTTTAAATTGAAGGAGTGGAGATCTTTTTCCCCAGGGACTGGGTTTGGTTAAACCTCAGAGACCAGAGGACTTTGAGCAGAGCACGTTCTCCCCGTGCCCCCAAGACACAGCAGCTGCAAGATGACTCAATCCTACAGGCCAAAACAGGACTAATCCCTGCCTGGGGCTCCCTTTGTTCCCAAAAACATGACACAAACTTGGAACTGTGAACACATCAGGACCCCTGTGGAGGAGTAGGGTGGGAATGGAGGTGAGAGGAGACTCATCAGGGAGTCTCTGCTGAGAGTGGTAGAGGTGAGATCTTTTGAAAAGCTTCCTCTGGGAATTGTCATGGAATTCCTTTCCTCATTCTCCTGAGCTGGATTGAGCAGCTGAGCCATGTCCCCTCTGTCCCATATCCCCAGGAGCCCCAGGTGTGACAGCAGGGGCAGCTCCTGGCTGTCCCTCAGTAACCTTTTTATTTGGATAAACAAAAAGTTTCTCCAGCAGCCCTGTGGCCCTACCTGCAGTTGTGGGACAGCCACAGCTGGGTGTTCCCATGACCAAAGGCACGGGAGATAATTCCCAAAGCTCAGCCAGGAGACTGCCCTCCCACGTGGATAACAACTCCTCAAACATCCGGGCACCTTCGGAACAAGGAATGGACAACTCCAAACCCACGGGAGAAATCCCCAGGCCCAAGAGTGGGCTGGCAGAGCTCCTCACTCCCAGTGAGAGCTGGGATGTGTTCAGTTTGTCCCTGTTTTCCTCTGCCCTGAAAAACATGTGGAAGGACACACACATTTTTGTGGTCTGAGCTTTGGAACCGACTCCTCCCCCCACCCCGGTTTGGATGTGTCAGTGGAAAATATTTTTTTGGAGGTGAAATCGGCTTCCTGCCTGCTGGTTGCCTTGAAAGCTCTGATAAATGTGAGAACTTGATCACATGGAGTGATAGGTTCTATCAGATGGGTTTTATCTGAAAAATAAGGCCCTGTATAAATTCCCCTTTGCCAGGCCCAGCTGAATTTCCAGCGAACATGAAGCTGATTTTGATCTTCAGCGCCCTCATTGGGGCTTCCCTGTGCCTGGAAACCTTCGTTGGGTGAGTTTCACTTTTGTGGGAAACCTTTCATTTAGGGCTGGTATCTCCAGTTGTTGTTTTTCATGATCTCAGCTTCACAAAACCTGCTTGGGGCACATTTTTTGGGTTTTATGACTGATTTTTCTTGTTGCTTTGCTGCTCTGATGTTTGAAGGAGCCTCTCTTTGCTTTTGTTTGGGTTTTCTAAGGAGAAGGGTCCAGCTGTGGAGTTGAGATCCTCAATTCCTGTTCATCCACGGCTTTATTTTGGCTTTAGCTGTCCCTAAGGAGCTGAACCTCACTGCAAAAGCAGAGCTGAAAGGCCAGAACCTGTCCTCAGATCAGAAAGTTCACTACTTTCCCTTTTATTCCCAAGTTTATTTATCTTTCTTCCTCTTCTTTCCGCCTTTCTAAGACTTTCAAATCCTGATTCCCAACCATTAAATTCTAAAAGTTTATCTTTACGTTGCATTGCAAAACTTGTCCCATGGGCTGTTTCCTCACAGCCTCACTGACCATGGAAGAGCCTTTAATAATTAAAGATTATAAAATCCTACAGGATAAATCCTGAGGTGCAGTAAGTGAGCAGTAGATTCCAATAAGTAAATCTGTGTATGAAGGTTTAAGGATTAACAATTAAAAATAATACAAATAATGTCCCAAAACTCAGGGATTTGTAAAGCCAGGAGGGGCTATTTTGATCATTTAATCCCGAACTAAATTCTCATGAATCCATTCCTCAGCAGCTGTGGTTAATTCACAGCAGGAGCCAATCCTGAAATAAAGGTTATGGTGATGGAGAATCCAATAATAAGTTGTTAATGTGGAAAAGTGCCTTCAGTGCTGATTTAATTCTGTTCAACAAAGAGATCTCATCCCTCAGCTGGCCAGGGAGAGGAACCTGTGTAAACCCAGTGTAAACCCGGTGTAAACCTGGTCTACTGGAGTCCCTTCTCAGCAGCTGAGGCCGCGCCGTAAATAAACACCCACAAAACTGCGCTCGTGTGCCGAGACCCTTTTCCTCTCATTTCCATCTTAAAAAGGTTTCCAATTGTGCGGTTACCGGTGCTGCTGACAGCACCGACCCGGGCTGTGCTCCCAGCTGTTGATTTAATCGCTCCAACCGGTGGAGCGAGGCACTTCCAGAGGCTGATTCATCCCACCTGGAATGGTGCGAGCCGCCCTCTGCCCGTGGCTGCTCTGACAACACCGGGAGGGTGGCAGCAGCCTCTGACTAAACCACAGAAAGGTGAAACAAATCCCGTATTTAGTGTTTGCTCTGCCGTGAAGTGCTCTCCAAACATCTGATCCTTCCCCAGCTCAACCGGAATATGATTTTCCCACCAATCGGTTACAAAAAAGTTACCGATGGATGCAGGATTGTGATATAAAACTTGTGATGTAAAACTCATCCGCGTTGTCTGGTTTATGATGAAGGTGCGGGTTGTTGGTTGAACTCTTGGGTGACACCAAATCTACTGATTAAAGGAGCCCGTGTAGGCCATTAACACACAATTAACGCTGAATTAACGATCCCAGCAACAAACCAGTTCACCCAGCCCTCTTCTGAGACTGGTTCTGAAGACACTAATTTCTTGCAGGCACCAGGTTCTCCGAATCAAGACCAAAAATGAGGAGGAGGTCAAGCAGCTGCAGCTTTTGGAATCGCTGGAACACCTGGAGGTGGGTCACGGCCGCAGGGGCATTTTGGGATCTTTCAGACAGGGCAGGGTGTGAATCTGCATCTCATTTGGGAGGTTCCCATCACCCTGCGGCAGCTGCCATAAATAAATTTACTCTCTCAACACTTTAAATTTGACCTGCGAGTTCAAGTACCAGCTCCGAGTTCAGGAGTGCCAGAATTGGTATTTTCTTTTCTACTGGGTTTACATCATATTTGAACTGTTAGATCTTAATCTCACTGTTGAAAAATTTGTTTTTCCAGTGGCAATGGTTTGTCTTCCAGGGTTGTGGAAGGAATTTATTAGTTGGTCTACACCGTATTGAAAGCACACTGTAAAATTCCAGGTTATTACTGTTCTTACTGCCATTGGTGAGAATTTTTAACATCAATTTTTAACTTCACTGCCTTTAAAAATACTATTAGAAAATTTAGAAAAGCCTTACCAAAGGAGAGATTAAAGGAGAAATTTAAACAAAGGGTTTCATGTTACCTAAGGCTGGAATATTGAGTTTTTCTTGAAATTATTTCTATCAAAAGGGAGAATAATAAAATAATCATCAGAGACAACTTACATTTTCTCTTGTTTTTGTGACCAAAGCCTTGAAGTCAATGAAAAAACTGACTCGAGCCTCTTGGTATTTGTTATTTTACGAAGTTTATCACAGGAACTGATCCAAGGCTGTGGTGAGGCCACAGAGAATGGAGCATTCCAGGGCTCCCCTCTGCAGGAACTGTTGGATTTGGGAGAAATCTGCATTTCTAAAGCTCTACCAGAGCTGTTTGCTGGATGCCTTCCCCAAACCAATCAGTTTTCCTTTCTCTTTTTAGCTGGATTTCTGGATCAACCCCTCTGCCCCTGCCCTGCCTGTGGATGTGAGAATTCCTGCTGTCAGTGTCCAGTCAGTGAAAGCCTTCCTGGAATCCCAGGGGATTGAATATTCCATCCTGATCGAGGATCTGCAGGTAGCCAATGCCACTGGCACTTATTTCTTACATCTTTTGGAAACACTGATTCACAATTTGGCCTCGTTCCCACTTTTCCATACTTGGTTTTCCGTGGGATCCTCCCCTTATTTTTGTAGGTTGTGGATTAATTCCTCAAGGACAATCCATGGATCAGTGCAGGTTTTCTCTGAGTAGTGACAGCAATAAACTCACAGGCTCCACAGGGCTCTTCTGGTAACCCCTGAGGAATTCCACGTGGCCTTTTGGCCTCAGACATTTGGGAATCCCAACACTGAAGTTACTCATCATTCAGTAAACTCTGCTAAGGATAAAAATCACCCACTTGGGCACGAATCTGACATTTTCTCATGAGCAGCAATCCCAACAAGGCATCTAAACCAGCATAAACCCACTGCCTTTTCATTTATTTATTGTTCAGCAGCTGAAGCAGACACTTCTCACCATTTGAATGTGTTCTTTTAGGATGTTCTGGATAAAGAGCAGCAAGATATGGCCGAGAGTGCTCAAAGGCAGCGCAGCAGCACCTTCGACTTTGGTACTTACCATACTTTGGATGAGGTGAGTAGCTCAGGGGAAGAGTATTCTGGTTTTTTTCTGGTCTCTCTTTATGCTGTCTTCAATTAAACATCTTATATTAGGATCTAAAATGTCCTTGCAGCTTCTCTGGCACCTGGGTTTGTTTTTTGCAGTATTAATTTTGTGCTTGGAACGATCAGCCAGGGCTGTCCCTGACAGTGTTGATCAAAGTTCCATAAACTCTCCTGCAGAATCTGTCAAAACCCTTCCTTCAAAAGAAAGAGAAATAAAGGAATCTTGAAACTGGGAAATAAAGAACTTTTTGCCCAGAAAAGCTGGGGCTTCCCCATCCTTGGGAGTGTTCAAGGCCAGGTTGGAGCAACCTGAGATAGTGGAAGGTGTCCCTGCCCATGGCAGGGGAGTGGAATGGGATGATTATTCCAACCCAAATCAGTCCCTGATCCTAAGGAAGGAACGATAGAACACATAAATATGATATTAATGTCCTCATGACCTTTCATTTCAGATTAATAACGAGCTGGACCACCTTGCATCTGAGTACAGCTTTGTGGAAAAGATCCAGATCGGGGAATCCTACGAGAAGCGGCCTCTGTACGTCCTCAAGGTACAACAAACACCACAGAATGTGCCCATCCATCCCTGTGTGATGGAGAGATGGATGCCAGACAGCACAGCCCAAAGCACCCCAGTGTCTATGGGATGTTCTGGGCTGGAAGGTGGCAGAGTTTGAAACCCTCCTGTTTGATTTCCCAGTTCAGCACCGGAGGCTCCAACCGCCCGGCCATCTGGCTGGACGCCGGCATCCATTCCCGCGAGTGGGTCACGCAGGCCAGCGCCATGTGGATCGCCAACAAGGTTCCTGCAGCAGGGATTCATCTTTGGGTTCTTTTGGGAATGTTTCCTGGTGTTTCAAAGGATATCACCCCTCTATGTGTTTAGTTAATTCGCCTCCCATGAACATCCCTGAGGATGTGGCTGCTGCCTCGGCTGAGGATTGGAAAATTCAGGGTTTTGTTAGAACAGCTGAGTTTAGGCAGACAAAATGTAGTGGTTCAGGTGAAAGTGTTACACAAATAACCAAGATCTTTGAGATTATTTTGCTGCTTTTCTCTGCTCACCCAGAAAAACTCTGTGGAGTTGGTTTCCTTCCACAAAATGCCCAAACCTCCAGCTCTCTAGAAATGAGGTTTTAAATCCTGCTGGAAATGACTGAGCCACCAGAGGAGTCACAGGATCAGGAATAAGCTGAGTTGGAAGGGACCCATGAGGATCGTGGAGTCCAACTCCTGGCCCTGCACAGAACCATCCCCAAGGGTCACCCTGTGCCCGAGAGCGTTGTCCAAATGCTCCTTGAGCTCTGTCAGTGCAGCACAGCTGAATATTCCCAACCTGAGTGTTCCCTCTCAGCCTTAGTGCCAGCCTTGGCCCATTCTCTGAGACAGGAACAGTAATGACCAGCAGATAATGGATATTTCTCATTTCCCTGCCCCGAAATCCAGCCTTTCCTCTGCCCCAAGCAATGAGGGAATGAACATTTGGGAAGGCAATACTCTGCTAAGCAGGCTGTGCTCTGTCTCTGCCTAGATTGCCTCTGACTATGGAACAGATGCTTCCATCACCTCCCTGCTGGACAAGATGGATCTTTTCCTGCTGCCAGTTGCCAACCCTGATGGATTTGTGTACACTCACACCTCGGTGAGTCAGCTCTGTGTCTGAGCTCAGTGAGAGATTCCTGGCTTTTCCAAGGAAATAATAAACACAGGGGAAATGGGCTCTGAAAGTCCATTCCTTAATGCTGTGAGAGGAGTTACCAAAGAGCTGGGCAGACAAAGATCCTCATTGCTTGTCTAACCCATCCTAACCCACTGTAAATACCCCAGTTTTAGTAAATACATTTGACTTTTGACCCGTGACCCATCCTTGCAGTCAGAAATACTCCCAGGATCAATCCCTCATGGATGGCAGCTATTTGTGGGAGCAGTTTTGGGGCCAGCAGTCAGATTTGCTCCCTTTTGAAGCCTTTCTCTGTTGTAGAATCGCATGTGGAGGAAGACCCGCTCCAAGATTCCCGGCAGCATCTGTGTCGGAGTTGATCCCAACAGGAACTGGGATGCAGGTTTTGGAGGTAGGGATAAAGCTTCTGGATTCTGGATCCTCTTACACAGAACCAGCAATTGCCTTGATAGAGGGGATTAATTGCCCTAGAGCACAAGGTGAGGCAGCAATCCTGGAATCATGGAATGGTTTGGGTTGAAAGGACCTTAAATATTATTTAGTTCCACCACCTGCCATGGGCAAAGACACTTTCCACTATCCCAGGTTGTTCCAAGCCCCATCCAACACCTCCAGGAATGTGGATTCCTGGATTTCTGGGCAACCTGTTCCGGGTTGCATCATCTAAAAATACATCCCTTGAACGTTCACATTCTGTCACTGCTGTCTGAGCATTTATCAGCATTTAAAGCCTTGCTTTGGCTGCAGACCTGTCCTTAGGAAAGCTCAGCTTTGTGTGGGTCTGCCCTGACCTTCCAGGAATTCCTCTTCTCACAGATTTGTTCCCTCCTTGCCCCACCAGGTCCTGGAGCCAGCAACAAACCCTGCTCTGACTCCTACCACGGGCCCAGCGCCAACTCCGAGGTGGAAGTTAAATCTGTTGTCGACTTCATCAAGAATCATGGAAACTTCAAGGCCTTCCTGACCCTCCACAGTTATTCCCAGCTCCTGATGTATCCCTATGGATACAAATGCACCAGGCCAGATGATTATGCTGAGCTGGTGAGACAGGAGGACTTGGCTTTGCTTTCTTCTCTTCTGTCCAGCTGCCTTTCTGTACTTTCCGTGCTCTTCCTTAACGACAGCATCACAGCTGGAATAATATCTCTGAGGCAATGTGGATCTCACAAGGATAATTCCAATGGAAAAGAGCTCTGGAGGTCTCTGTTCTAACCCTGAGCTGACAGGGCTTTGGAGTCGGAGCCAGTTTCAGTCTGAGTTTTGATTAATTGTTTTGATTTGTTTTGATATTTCTAAAGACAAATTCCACAGCTTTTTCAAGCCCATCCCAAAGTTTCCCTAAACTCATGGGGATTTTGTTTTGTCCCAATACCTAAATGCAGCTCCTCTGTGGCAATTTGTTGCCTTTTTTCCCTCCTTAATTAAGAACTCAACTCTGTTTTCCATCCAACCCCCATTATGTAGTTAAGTGAGCACAAAGTTGACCCTGGAGTTTTGGGAGATCTGCAACTGCCTTGGGAATTTCTTGAGCATTCCCTTGACAAGCCAGTGAGATAAACACTGGATGAACATTTCCAAACCTGCTGGGAGTTCATTCACCTGCAGTGCCACCTCCCAAAAATGCTGTGGAAGTTGTGAGAGTGAATCATCTCCCAAGCAGTTTGGAGACTGCTGGTGAAATCCTAAAGTTTAGTCTCAGGAAGTGTGGCTGCTTCCTGACTTTCCCTTCATCTTCTCCCCTCCAGGAATCTTTGGGAAGAGCTGCTGCCAGTTCCATCCGCTCCCTCTACGGCACCACCTTCCAAGTGGGCACCATTTGCAAAACCATCTGTGAGTATTTGGCCACTCAGAGCTTTTTTGGGCTGGCCCAGGACATCAATCCCTGTCCTGCCCACAGGGCCTGTCCCTCGTGGAGGCCGTGACGCTCCCGTGCGGTGACACCACCGCTCACACATCGGAGCTGAGCCTTCCCATCCAAACCTCATCCTTGTCCCTCAAAATATGAGCAGCAGGACAGCAGAACTCCACCATCCCTCTGCTCCCTGCTCTGCATCATTTCCCTCTCTCTTCCAGACCAAGCCAGTGGAGGCAGCATTGACTGGAGCTACGACAACGGGATCAAATATTCCTTTGCCTTCGAGCTGCGGGACACGGGGCGCTACGGCTTCCTGCTCCCTGCCAACCAGATCGTCCCCACTGCCACGGAGACCTGGCTGGGCCTGAAGAAAATCATGGAGCACGTGCTGGCCAAGTCCTCCTGAGAGCTGGAGTCAGCTCTCTGCAGCACAAGGTCACAAATGCTCGGTGTGCTGTGATGGCTGGAATGATAAAAATGGCTGAATAAACCCCCTGTGCATTCCCCCCACGGTGTTTGACACTTGTCCTGTTCCTTGTGTGTGACACAGCCTGGAGGAGATTTTGGGACACAACTACACGTCCAG
Source organism: Platysteira castanea (assembly GCA_013397175.1). Taxonomy (NCBI): domain Eukaryota; kingdom Metazoa; phylum Chordata; class Aves; order Passeriformes; genus Platysteira; species Platysteira castanea. The sequence goes on from VYXC01004634.1 coordinate 50,521, forward strand.
TGCCACCCCTGCCATGGGCAGGGACACCTCCCACTGTCCCAGGCTGCTCCAAACCCCATCCAGCCTGGCCTTGGACACTTCCAGGGATCCAGGGGCAGCCACAGCTGCTCTGGGAATTCCATTCCAGGGCCTTCCCACCCTCCCAGCCAGGAATTCCTTCCCAGTCTCCCATCCAGCCCTGCCTGAAGCCATTCCCTGGGTCCTGTCCCTCCAGGCCTTGTCCCCAGTCCCTCTGCAGCTCTCCTGGAGCCCCTTTAGGCCCTGCAAGGGGCTCTGAGGTTTCCCTGGAGCCTTGCCCAGGCTGAAGGGGCTGGTGCAGAGGGCCTGGTGTTAACCAGCATAATCCAGGCTATGGAACTGATTAAAGGAATTTAATTTCCTTTAATGAGCTTCAGGATGCTGTCAGGCCCCCCACGGCTGTCCCCAAATGTACATTCCCATAGTTTTGGCTGCCCTTTTCTCCTTGCCACATGTTCCCAGTGGACGTGGTTGGAGGGAGGACGGGGATGGGAGGACCCCTCCCCTCACCCAGCTCCCAATCCCTCAGCGCCCCTCGTCCTGTTGTTCATCCTGCTAATTTCTTGGGAATTAAGAGCAAAGAGCTCAGGAGGCACCGAAGGATCAGAGATTAGCGGCTGCTGCTGTGGTGATTATCGAGTCTAACAGGTTTATCTCGGTGTCTTGTGACCCCCCAGCAGCTGGTGAGTTCCTCACCCTCTGGCAGGAGAGCAAACAGCGCTGATGTGGCCGATAAAACCCAGGAAAACTCCCAGGGCACTGAGCTGTCGGCAGGAAAAGGGGGAGGCGCAGCTGAGGCAGCAGGAAGTACCCCAGGGGGCTGGATTTGGGTTAAAAGTGATAGCATGGGGTTAAAATGTTTCTAAAATCATGAGAATTATGATAGATTCAGAGGGGGAGAGGGGTGGAAAGAAAGGCTGAAGCCTGGTAGGCCCTGGGAAAGAGAGCCTGAGCTGAGTAGGCCTTGGGAACGGGTATTGGGCTTTGTCTTTACTAGATCATGTGAAACTGCACCTACATAACCAGCATATGATAAATAATATAATTAAATGCAATAATTGCTTAGTAATTAAATATAATTATTGTTTAATCGTAACAAGAATCATGAGAAACGAACAATAATCATGGGAAATGCTGTGGAGAGGGGGTCTGGAAATACATGCTCAGGTGAAATCAATGTATACAATAGAACAATATCAGTTTAATGATTAAAATATGGTTATACAACAGTTATAGAACAAAAGAGTATAAAACGTGTCCACTTCAAATCCATGTGGGAGACAGATTTGGGTCTGTACCCCTGACTCCCAGAGCTCTTCAGTAAGAGCACCTCCATATAATCAGACTGTGATGATGTGTTTCTATGCTGACAAAAGCAGCTGTTTTGGAAAGCAAAGCCCTGCTTGGGGCACCCAGTGCTCCCCAGTGTCCCCACTCCCTCTTCTCACAGCCTTATCCAGTGGCACCAGCTCCCCAAACCATCCCAGCTTTCCAAAATCCCATCCTAGGCCTGGTTATTAAAAACCAGTGATGGTAAATCCCAGGGACGGGGCACACAGCTGGCTTTGGGACCTGGAGGAGCTGTTGCCTCCAGAGCAGGAGCTGCAGGGCCCGAGGAGCCTCACTGGGGTTGGGGATCTGTGAGCTCATCCTGGCTTGAGGCCTCCTGTCCCCTCCTCTTGAACTGCCCGGTGTGATCAGAGCTCAGCCAGGGCTGGAACCCTGACCCCAAAGAGATCTGGAGTCAGAGCAGGGGAGGCCACCCAGAGGAGCAGGAGGCTGTGTCCCGTGGTGGAATGGAGAGGACACAGGTGTGGGGTGGGGGGACCAAACAGGGACCTTCCCATCCTGAGGAAGGAGATTATTGAGGAACCACAGCCAAGCTCTTCAGCAGAGAGTGATGGGAGAGACGAAGGCATCAGCTGGAACGAGGGAGAGCCAGGAGGGACATCAGGAGATGCTTCTCACCAGGAGGAGAAGCAGCAGGACCTGGTGCCAGTGCAGCCTCCATCTCTGGAGGACTCCAAGATCCAAGGAGGAGGAACCTGGTGGGTGCCCAGAGCTGACCATGTTCATCCAGGAGGTTGGGTACAGACCTCCCATGGTCCCTTCCCACCTCAACCACCCCCTGACCCTGCCAGCACCTCGCCAACATCCCCAGCTCTGCATCACAAAGCCCCAGCAGGCCCTGGCACCTTCCCCATGGCACCTCCTGCTCTGGGGGCAACCAGAATCCCCTGGATTTAATGGAAAAAACACGGACAGAAGAGGTCAGCTGTAAAAAACCACCCTGGGAGGTGCCTGCCAGCCCGGGAACACAGCCCAGGAACCCGGAGCATCCTTGACAAGCGTGGTGGGAGCTCAGGGCCAGCGCAGATAAGGCCCAACAAAAGCCCTGCTGTAACCTGTGGAACAAAGACGCTGCTTTAACTGGGGAACAAAGACACCTCTATGACAAACCACCCTCCTGGGACAGCCCCCAGCTGCTCCAGAGCCACTGCTTACACTGAAAACATGAAAAATAATTCATTTTCTACCCAAAAATGAGCCCTTCTCTCTGAGCATTACCCCAGGTAAACATCCTCGTGCACCTCCGAGTTCCACATCTTCCCTCAGCTTTGAAGTGGGATTTCATCCACCATCAATGGCCCTGCTCCTGGGAATGGTTTGATGAATAATTTGAATAATATATTTTAAATTTTATATCTAGATATATCTGTATGTAGACATAAACTAATAAAACATAAGTAAGTACACGTTTAAATGCTTGCTTTATCTGCGAGTAAATCTGTAGTAGCTTGTCATCACACACGCATTACTAATCCTAATTATAATTGACTTACTCACGGCATTGTGTAATGAAGAAATTCATGGAAACAAGGAGGTGTTTCCGGGACTCCCGTGGCCGCTCCATCCCCACCACCCCACACCCACGGGGTTGGGAGCTGCCCGTGCCCACGGCAGCTCCGAGCTGGGAGCACGAACACTCCCCCAGGACCCGCTCACCGAGGAAGACGTTATCAGATCCTCCCTAATTTGGCTGCTCTTGTGTTGACTTTGCCAAATAAAGCAAACATTTGGGCTCCCGGGAGCCCTTCCTGCCTGCTGTTCGTCGCTGCCGACGGCGGATGCGGCCCCGGTGAGGAGCTCCTGGAGGGCCCCCCGAGCACCAAGGCAGGTTCTGTCCATCCTCGAGGCTGAGGCTCTGCTCCCACCCACCGCGCCGACCCTCGTGGTGTTCCTTACCCTCCTGGGGGTCACCAGCACCCAGCAGCTCTTCGTGGGGTGAGTCCTGCCGGAGCAGGGGGCCGTGGGACACCAGGGCTGGGCTGGGGATCCAGGAGAGAGGCCCGTGCCCACCCGCTGTCCTTCGGGGTCAGGGGGAAGGGTTTTCCAACTGGAAATCTCTGCTGGATTTCCATCCTTTCATCCCAAAGGATGGAAATCCAACAGGGTTCTTTCCCAAGCAGGTCAGATGAGGTTTCACCCCAGGTTTGGAGGGAGGTTTGAGCGTGCAGCAGGTGGGAATTAGGGAATGCTGAACCTTGTGGGTGTCGCTCCGAGCTGTGCCAGGGTGAAATATCCCAGAGGATCAGGGGATGATGAGTGTGGCTCACACACCAGTGGCTGTGGAGCCATCCAAGGATTGCTGGGAATAAAACCCAAGCACTGCTGGGAATCACGGCCAAGGATTTCTGGGAATAACGCGCCGTGGGAAAGAACAAGATGTGGCTGGAGAAGGGGCCCTGTGGAGGGAGGGCAGCACTTTTCCAGGACAAACATCCTGGTTGGAGCTCCTGGAGATGAGAACAGCCCAGTCCAGTGCGGGAATGAGGCTGAGAAGTGGGCAGGGAATGTAGGGAGGATTGAGACCACCCAAAATCCCCAAAGCCTCCAACCTATTCCTGGAAAAGTCTGAGTGAATGGACTGGCAATAATTTGTAGAGAAAGTGGGAATCCCATGTTCAGAGTAGGGAAAACCTATCCATAAAAACGTACCCCAAGGATGCTGGGCATCCCAAAAGCTGGACCAACGCTGGAGCCTGGGACAGGACCCAGGGAAAGGTTGGAGCTGTCTCAGGAGGGTTTAGGTTGGAGATCAGGGAAAGTTCTTCCCTAGAGGGTGCTGGGCACTGCCCAGGCTCCCAGGTGGGGTTGTTGGGGTGTCTGGGCAAGGCCTGGAGTTGGATTTGATCCTTGGGGGTCCCTTCCAGCTCAGGATATTCCGTGATGACTGACTCACCTTCCTTCCTGCTTCCCTTCCTTCCTGGACACGATGCCGTGGTCGAAGGGATCCATCCAGGATCCCACCACTCTCCTCCAGGCTGGGAGGGATCCAAGCTGCAAGCCAAGATTGTCCAGGAAATGTCAGGACTGCTCCTTGATTTTGGAAAAATTGCAAGGGTTTAATTCGTGCCCGAGTCCCCCAGGCACGGAACGGGCAAAGGGAAGTTGTTCTCACCCTGAGGAGGTGGTTAAACTGAAAAATGAGGAGTTAAGAGGATGAGAGGTAGGAAAGGGGGAAGGTGAAGGAATTCTGTGCCATTTTGGGAGCAGCTTTAAGCACTGCCCAACAGAAGCTGGAGGCAGAGGATTGATCCCAGGTGGGAAAACCTCTGTCCCATGGGAGAACATTTCCTCCTCTCCAGGGGCTGTGCCTGTCCTTGGGCAGCTCAGCCAGGCTGGAACCTCAGCTAGGAAATGTATCCATAGATCTGGACCACATCCACGTGAGATATCCCCTCACACGGTGGGAGCTGCTCAAACAAGGCTGGAGATCATCTCAGGCTCCCCAGCACTTGCTCTTCTCCCATCGTGGCTGCTCTGAACCTGCATTTTCTTCTCTCAACACCAACAACTGATGCATTTTCCAACCCTCTGAGCTGGTGTGGAGCTTCCACAGCCTCCCCCAGCCCAGAGTCCCGTCCCTGTGATCCCTCTGCCCCCCTGCAGGGACCAGGTCCTGCGGGTCACGGCCAGGAACGAGGAGCAGATCGCCCTGCTCGGGGTGCTGGGCAAGCAGGAGGAGCTGCAGGTGAGCTCTGAGGGGTCCTGAGCATCCCTCGTGTCACAGACCCTGGTGAATCCAGAGTTCTCCCCTTCTTTTCCCATCCCATCCTTTTTCCTTCCCATTTTGGAGGTGTCTCACTTAGAACCAGATAAATTCGGGTTTTACTTGAGGGTCCTTGAGCTCGGGGCTCCTGTTTTGTATGAGCTGGGAACATCCCATGAATCCTCACGGTTCAGAGGGACTTTGCAGCCCACAAACAAACATTTCAGTAGATCCCTACCCACATATCCATCCGTGTCCCAAAATTTGTCCAAAACCCTCTTTAGATCCTTCATGGAAACTCCTATGGGATCCCTGGAGGTGCTGGGGAGCTCAGTGGGCGAGCACCAGCACAGGATGGAGCCGAGTTCTCCCTTTCAGCTCAACTTCTTCTTCCCAGGTGGACTTCTGGCGTCACCCCGCCAGCCCCAGCCACCCCACGGACCTGCGGGTGCCCTTCCCCAACCTCCAAGCAGTCAAAAACTTCCTGCGTTCCCATAATTTTTCCTACAGCATCATGATCGAGGACGTGCAGGTAAGGGCTGCCACAGGAACAGGACGAGCTCCTGCAGCTCAACCCTGAAAGTCCAAAAAGTTGGAACTTTTTTTGAAACCAAGAGATGGAAGGAAAATCCAACCCCCTGCTTCTTCCAGCCTGTTTGATCTCGGGGTTTTTGCCTCCCAACCAGGAATTACTGGATGAAGAACAGGAAAGCATGAGGAGGTCCAGGAGGATAAAGAGAAGCTCCAGGACGTTCGATTTCGCCTCCTACCACACGCTAGATGAGGTACCTCTCCCTGCAGAGCGTTTGCCTTGTCCTGCTGGGGTCACGCTGTGGTCACATCCCTGTGGTGACGTTTTTGGTGACAGGTGAGACTTCCCTGGGACACCTTGATGGATGTTTGAGCTGAGATGGGAGACTGGGAAACCTTCCACATCCAGCGTGGCCACTCCTGGAATCTCCCACCTCGTGGAAAACATTTTCAGCTTCACTTTGGGGGTCTCACCCTGTCCTTGGAGCCCAGTTTGGGGCTGGTTGGGGGCTGTGATGGTGTTGGGGGGTCTCAGAGCTTTTTCCTTCAGCATTCATTCTACTTTTCCAAAAACCTTGTGATGTTTTCCCTGCTCACACAGAGGCCCAAGCACTCGGTGGTCTCCAGGGAAGCACCAGGTCTTCCCTAGGGAAGCCCCAAGTCTCCAGGGAAGCCCCAGATCTTCCCCAGGGAAGCTCTGCCTGTCGCATCCAGCACTGGATACCCTCAAAACCAAAAGGTGAGGTCCAGGCTGAGCCTCATGACCCAGCAGCTCCTCCTTGCAGATCTACGACTGGATGGACGTCCTGGTGGAAGATCATCCCAACCTCGTCAGCAAGATCCAGATCGGGCAGAGCTACGAGAAGAGGCCCCTGTATGTGCTGAAGGTGGGTCCTGGGGCAGCCTCGCCTTCAAAATCCTCCCTCAGGAGGAGAAGCTGGGCTCGGGGAGGCTCAGGTTGGACATCAGCAGGAATTTCCTCATGGAAAGGGTGGTCAGGCCTTGGAAGGAGCTGCCCAGGGAGGTTTGAAGTTGCTATCCCTGGAGGTGTCTGAGGAACACCTGGAGGTGGCACTCAGGGCTCTGGGCTGGGGACAAGGTGGGGATCAGGAACAAGGTGGGGATCAGGCCCAGGTTGGACTCGGAGATCTTGGAGGGCTTTTCCAACCTCGGAGATCCCATGATTCCACACAGTTCAGCACCGGGGGACAGAACCGTCCGGCCATCTGGATGGACACCGGCATCCACTCGCGGGAATGGATCACCCAAGCCACCGGTGTCTGGACGGCCAACAAGGTGACCTTGGGACCACCCAGGGTGGGGGACCCCAGTTCTTACCCCGTCCCATCCCTCGTCTCCGAGGGGCACCGGGGCAGCTCCTGCTCCTCTCCGTGCACAGATCGCCGAGGAATACGGGCGGGACCCCTCTGTCACCGTCATCCTGGAGAGCATGGACATCTTCGTGGAGATCATCACCAACCCCGATGGCTTTGCCTTCACCCACAGCTCCGTGAGTGTGGGGACACCGCGGGAGGACCTTGTCCCACTGCTGTCCCCAACCGGGGGGTTTTTGGGTGGGGAGGGATGTTCCTCCCAATGTGGGATGTTGAGTGGAGACCCCTGGAGATGCTCGGGGGGTGGGAGATGGTTGGGATTCACATCCCAGTTCCAGCCTCCTCTCCGTGTGCTCCCAGAACCGCCTGTGGCGCAAGACCAGGTCCATCAACGCCGGCTCCCGCTGCGTCGGAGTGGATCCCAACCGGAACTGGGACGCTGGGTTTGGAGGTGAGACCTCGGCCACCGGGTCCCCACGCCGGGCATCGTTTGTGCCTCAAAACATCAAAAACTTCCTGCTAGGGCAGAGAAAGCTGGGGATGGAAACCCTTCCTGAGGGATCCTCTCTGGATGGTGCCACCTCTCCCTGCTCCAGGTGCCAGCTCCAGCAGCGATCCCTGCTCCGAGACCTATCGCGGCCCCCACGCCCACTCCGAGAGGGAAGTGAAAGCCATCGTGGATTTCATCCGCGGCCACGGCAACGTGAAAGCAGTCATCTCCATCCACAGCTACTCCCAGATGCTGCTCTTCCCCTACGGATACAGGACGGCGCCCATACCCGACCACCAGGAAATGGTGAGGTGGCCCCAAAATGTGGGGCTGTGGCCACCTGGCAGAGTCAGGCGGAGCATCCCAGGAGCTTCCCTGCTCCTCTTAGATTCAACTGGAATATTGAAGCCCTTTAGCTGGTGGAGGGTGGTTGCAAGATGAACCTCAAACATCAAAAATTAGGGGTTTTTTGGGAAAACCTAAAGCTGAGGGGACGGGGAATGGCGGGCTCTAGATCCTCCTGCCCCTTAATCCACCAAATCCCACCACTTTGGTGGTTCCTTTGCAGAATGAACTGGCCAAAAAGGCCGTGAGCGACTTGGCCGCCGTGTTCGGGACGAAATACACCTACGGCAGCATCGCCAACACCATCTGTGAGTGTCCCTCCCTCATCCCGCCCAAATCCCCCGGGAATGGGCTCCCATCTCCGCTCCTCTCCCTGCAGACATGGCAGGAGGCACCACCATCGACTGGGCCTATGACAACGGGGTGAAATATTCCTTCGGCTTGGAGCTGAGGGACTCGGGGCGCTACGGATTCCTCCTGCCCAGCTCCCAGATCGTCCCCACCGCCACCGAGACGTGGCCGGCGCTCCTGGACATCATGGTCCACGTGCTGGAGCATCCCTACTGACCCCAGCACCTCCCACAGCATTTCCTCATCTCAATAAACCCTCATGGAGACTCCATGGTTTGGGGGACTCTCATTTTTTCATGCTAACCTCCAAAAAAAAAAAGGGTGGAAAAGGACTCCCAGCCCTGCAGGTGTTTATTTTCCCCTCGTGGCTTTGGCTCAAAGTCCTCATCCTTTGGAGCCAACTGCCAGCATGGGAATAGATGGGGGTTTTTTAGCAACCAACCCCAAATTTGTGGGGTTTTGAGCAGCTTTGCTCCACCATCCCTTCCCGGGGGGCTGCAAGGAGGGACACGAGGCACCCTCAGGGCCATCGCTGGGTGCAAGGTGCTCCTAGGCACTTGCTGTTTATTTTTGGCTCTTGGGACAACTGCCACCTGCTCTGACCCCTGGTCCTGGGCCAAGCTTTAAATCAGTTTCCCCACCACTGTGGTTTGGGGATCCAGCTCACCAAGCCCCCAAGAGAAAATCCCCATTTTGTGCTTTCTCAACCCAAACCGNAACCCCAAATTTGTGGGGTTTTGAGCAGCTTTGCTCCACCATCCCCTCCCGGGGGGCTGCAAGCAGGGACACGAGGCACCCTCAGGGCCATCGCTGGGTGCAAGGTGCTCCTAGGCACTTGCTGTTTATTTTTGGCTCTTGGGACAACTGCCACCTGCTCTGACCCTGGTCCTGGGCCAAGCTTTAAATCAGTTTCCCCACCACTGTGGTTTGGGGATCCAGCTCACCAAGCCCCCAAGAGAAAATCCCCATTTTGTGCTTTCTCAACCCAAACCGATCCTTTCCCTCCCCTCAGCCAGCCCTGGGGGCGGTGGGATTTTGGCACCTTGCGGTCTCACCTTGCTGGCAGCTGCCTCCCCACGGCCCCAGGAGGTTCCTGGGACAGGTTTGGCCGGGACTGGGAGTGCCTGGATGGGGACAGAGGGGCCTGGCCTTGGCCGGTGGCAGCCAGAGCCTTCCCAGGGCCCTGGGAAAAGGGGCAGCTGGAGGGGCTGGGGCCGTGATCCCGATGGGATTTAAGAGGCCCCAGGGCGCTGTTGGGATGCGAGACTGGATTTCTCTCCCAGCTGACCATGAGGCTCCCCGTGCTCCTGGCTGCCCTGGTGGCAGTGGCCACCTGCACCGAGACCTTCGTTGGGTAGGTGGGCCGGGATGGGGACGGTGGCACTGGATGGGGCAGAAGGAGATGGCTCAGCCCCGAGGGAGCACAGGGAGAAGGCTCGGGGGAAATCCCCGGGATGAGGGGATGGATGGGGTGGGGTTAGGCTGGATTAACGAGGCTGGAGCTTGTCCCACGCCCCCCAGCACCTCCTGACCCCACAGGCACCAGGTGCTGCGCGTTGTCCCCAAGAGCGATGAGGACCTGCAGAAGGTGCAGGAGCTGCAGGCCCTGGAGCATCTGCAGGTATTGAGTGTGGGGTTGGATTTTGGGGACACCCCCCAGCCCACGTCCCTGTTTTTACACCCCCCAAGCAAAGCAAGGCTTGGATGTGGGATTATGGGAACCCAGCAGTGAAAAGCAGGACGGGCTGGTGCTGGGGGGTGGATCCTGAGGCAGGATCCAACCCCGTTATCCTCATTTTCTCCATCCAGCTGGATTTCTGGCTGGCTCCCCGCGGGCTCGGCGTTCCCGTCGACATCCGCGTGCCCTTCCCCAGCGTGCAGCCCGTCAAAGCCCACCTGGAGGCCGCTGGAGTCTCCTACTCCATCATGATCGAGGACCTGCAGGTCAGCAGTGCCGGAGGGGAGGTGGGGGAGAGGTGGGATCCCATCCCGTGGGAATGAGGCTCATCCCACCCCGTGTCCCACAGGCTCTGGTGGATGAAGAGCAGATGGAGATGCTCCGGAGCAGCCGCCAGCTGCCGCTCGACACCAACACCTTCAACTACGCGTCCTACCACAGCCTGGATGAGGTGGGAAAGCACAAGATTTGGGGTGGTTTTGGGGGAAAAGTTGGCTCTTGGCAAAGCCCTGTCACTCCACGTGCAGCGAGGGCAGGAGGTGAGCTGGGAGTGACCCCCACGTGCCTCGTTCCCAGATCTACACCTTCATGGACTTGCTGGTGGCCGAGAACCCCAACCTGGTGAGCAAGCTGGAGATCGGCCGCTCCACCGAGAACCGTCCCCTCTACGTGCTCAAGGTGAGGATTTGGGGATGGTGATCCAGAGGGGAAAGAGGTGACAGGGACAAAGCCAAGCCCACCCCTCTCTGCTCTCCCAGTTCAGCACAGGGGGCACGAACCGCCCGGCCATCTGGATCGACACCGGGATCCACTCCCGCGAGTGGGTGACACAGGCCAGCGGCGTCTGGTTTGCCAAGAAGGTACCGAGCCATGCCAAGCATGACTTTTGTCCCCAAAGGGCCACGTGGTCCTCAGGGGGATCCAGGTGGGTGATCCCACAAGGAGGACAGGGAGCTCCAAACCTCCACCCTCTCTAGATTGTCCAGGATCACGCGAATAACGAAGGTGTGGCCTCCATCCTGGAGACGATGGACATCTTCCTGGAGATTGTCACCAACCCCGATGGCTTTGCCTTCACCCACACCAAGGTACCGATGATCCTGGAGGTCTCTTCCAACCTGGTGGTTCTGATTCTGTGTATGGCCCCAGGTTTCCTCTCCCTGGTTCCTACAGCCACGCTGGATGGGGCTGGGGAGCAGGATTTGGGGTGCTGCACATCCCTGAGAGGGCAAAGCCTCCTCATCCGTGTTTCCATGGGATGGGAAGGGGACCACCACGAGCTGTGGAGCTCCAGCTCCGGGCACTGGCTGAGGTGGCTCTGCCCTTCCAGAACCGTTTGTGGCGCAAGACCAGGTCCAAGCACTCGGGCTCCATCTGTGTCGGAGTGGACCCCAACCGCAACTGGGACGCAGGTTTTGGAGGTCAGAGCTCTCCCCTTGCCCCTGGGGAGCATTTCCACTCTCCAGGTGGAGGCTCCAAGGCCGTTTCTGGCTCAAAGATCCATTGATGTCCCCTGGGGAAGAGGTGGGATTTGCTCTCCATGGCAGAGCTGAGGCTTTGAGCTCCGCCAGGGCTTTGATGTCCCTCGGTGACAACTGAAAGTCACCACCAAGGAGCAGAGGGGTGGGAAAAGCTCTCGGGCTTGGAAGCCCCCAAATTCCCACTGTGTTTTCACCATCTTCTCCTCCGCAGAGGCCGGAGCCAGCGCAAACCCCTGCACGGAGACGTACCACGGACCCTACCCNCGGGCCATCTGGATCGACACCGGGATCCACTCCCGTGAGTGGGTGACACAGGCCAGCGGCGTCTGGTTTGCCAAGAAGGTACCGAGCCATGCCAAGCATGACTTTTGTCCCCAAAGGGCCACGTGGTCCTCAGGGGGATCCAGGTGGGTGATCCCACAAGGAGGACAGGGAGCTCCAAACCTCCACCCGCTCTAGATTGTCCAGGATCACGCGAATAACGAAGGTGTGGCCTCCATCCTGGAGACGATGGACATCTTCCTGGAGATTGTCACCAACCCCGATGGCTTTGCCTTCACCCACACCAAGGTACCGATGATCCTGGAGGTCTCTTCCAACCTGGTGGTTCTGATTCTGTGTATGGCCCCAGGTTTCCTCTCCCTGGTTCCTACAGCCACGCTGGATGGGGCTGGGGAGCAGGATTTGGGGTGCTGCACATCCCTGAGAGGGCAAAGCCTCCTCATCCGTGTTTCCATGGGATGGGAAGGGGACCACCACGAGCTGTGGAGCTCCAGCTCCGGGCACTGGCTGAGGTGGCTCTGCCCTTCCAGAACCGTTTGTGGCGCAAGACCAGGTCCAAGCACTCGGGCTCCATCTGTGTCGGAGTGGACCCCAACCGCAACTGGGACGCAGGTTTTGGAGGTCAGAGCTCTCCCCTTGCCCCTGGGGAGCATTTCCACTCTCCAGGTGGAGGCTCCAAGGCCGTTTCTGGCTCAAAGATCCATTGATGTCCCCTGGGGAAGAGGTGGGATTTGCTCTCCATGGCAGAGCTGAGGCTTTGAGCTCCGCCAGGGCTTTGATGTCCCTCGGTGACAACTGAAAGTCACCACCAAGGAGCAGAGGGGTGGGAAAAGCTCTCGGGCTTGGAAGCCCCCAAATTCCCACTGTGTTTTCACCATCTTCTCCTCCGCAGAGGCCGGAGCCAGCGCAAACCCCTGCACGGAGACGTACCACGGACCCTACCCCAACTCGGAGCCCGAGGTGAAATCCATCGTGGACTTTGTGAAGAGCCATGGGAACATCAAGGCTTTCATCTCCATCCACAGCTATTCCCAGCTCCTGCTCTATCCCTATGGCTACAAGACAGCCCCAGCGCCGGACCAGCAGGAACTGGTGAGGCCCACGTGGTTTGAGGGGTTGGGATGGGGTGGAGCTGCTCCAAGGAGGAGCCACCTTCATCCTGCATCCATTGGGAAGCTGGGAGGAGCTCTGCATCCTTTTTGCACCCGGAAAAAAGCTGCATCCCACGGGTTTTTCCTTTCTTTGGCTCATCTTTCCCCCTTCCCTGCATTCCCAGCACGAGCTTTCCGCCAAGGCCGTGGCAGCTCTGTCCTCCCTCTATGGCACCAAGTACACGTATGGCAGCATCATCACCACCATCTGTAAGTGCTGGGGGCAGCCCTGGCTCCCCCGAAATCCCCCAAATCATCCCTTAAACCGTGGCTCCCCCAAAATATCCCTTAAACCATGGCTCGGCCAAATATCCCACGGAATTCCCGCACGAAGCCATCGAGGCTCCAAATCCCTCCCGTTTTTTTCCCTCCCTCAGACAGAGCCAGTGGAGGAACCATCGACTGGACCTACGACCAGGGGATTAAATATTCCTTCACCTTCGAGCTGCGGGATACGGGGCGCTACGGATTCCTGCTGCCTGCCAAACAGATCATTCCCACCGCCGAGGAGACCTGGCTGGGCCTGAAGGTCATCATGGAGCACGCCCGGGACAACATGTACTGAGCTGGGATCAGGGCTGGAGCAGCTGGAGAGGGGGAAGAAGGCAATGAATAAACAGAGAGAAGGATGAGAAAAGCTTGTGGTTGTTTTTCCTCTTTCCCAAATCGGGTGGAAAAGCTTTGTTGGAGGTGGAGGTGGTGCCAGCACAAACAGGGTGTGCTGGGGCAGTGATCTGGAAAGGGAATTGATTGAAAGGGCATGAAAATAGCAGAACAAAAAGAAGGGAAGGTGGTGGTTTTCCCTGTGACCTGGCAGAGGATGGAAAGGGGATTGGGCTCTAGGACATGAGGTCAGTGGGATTTTTTGGGGCTCCAAGAGAGCTGGAGAAGGACTTTGGACAAGGGATGGGGGGACAGGACCCAGGGCATGGCTTCCCACTGCCAGAGGGCAGCGATGGATGGGAGATTGGGAAGGAATTCCTGGCTGGGAGGGTGGGGAGGGGCTGGAATGGAATTCCCAGAGCAGCTGTGGCTGCCCCTGGATCCCTGGAAGTGTCCAAGGCCAGGTTGGATGGGGCTTGGAGCAGCTTGGGACAGTGGGAGGTGTCAAGGTTGGAACTGGATGATCTTTAAGGTCCTTTCCCACCCAAATTTTTCCGATTGTATGATCCCTCCTCAGCTGCTGCAATCCCCAGGGAATGGGGAGCCCACTCCCAGCTTTTCCAGGCTCTCCACAGCTCTCAAAGCTGAAAATAAATCACCCAAGCAGCTGCTGGAATTTACATTTTATTAAATTAAACAATTACACCTCTCAGCCTCTGCAGAGTTCAACTCTGCTCCGAAAAACACCAAAAGTCCAAATCCACACAAATCCATCAAGATGGTGGGAAAGTACATTCAGTCCTTCCTTTGATTCCTTGGATTTGGAGGATCTCAAACAACTCAGGCCAGTTTTGTGTGACTGTTTCACCAGGAGGTTTCCACACAGCACGGAGCAGCCAGGGATTCTGGATCTGTCTCCCACAGCTGGACAGCAAAATCAGGATTTTAGCCAATGCAATGACACTTCCAAGAGCTCACAGAGCTGGAAAAATCTATTCCCACAGCAGCAGGATCTTATCAGACTGAAACTGCCAGTGCTGCAATCAGCATTGTCCCATTTCAGACTCAGAGACACAATAAATGATAAACGTGCTCAGGGCTGGCCAGTCTTAAGCTGCCAAGCTGGAAATTATGTGCCATTTCTCCTACTTTTTGTCCTTTTACCAGCATTATCCCAAAATCAACAGCGAATTTTGGGAGGTGCTGAAGATTGTCGGCTTCAAAAAGGGGGGAAAAATCACTGAATCCAAAAATACACACAAACCCCATGAGACCAGGATAACCAAAGCTGGAGCAGGCTCAGCAATGCCAGGTGGAAAAACCAGAGAGCAGAATCCCTCCAAAATCACCTCCAAAGTCTCCCACAGGCAGCTCAGGAAAATCAGAGGATTCCCAGGTTATCCAGAAGTACCAATTTGAGGAAAACTCTGCTACTCATTTTCCAGGAAGCCTTCACCCTGTTCACTTCCAAATTCCAGGTCCCTGCTGGGTTTTAGGGACCCCGATGAGGCAGCAGCAGCAAAATTCCCTTCAGCCACTTTAAACCTTAAAGTTCCTAAAAAAACTCTGGTAAAGGAGTCACTGGGAAAAAAAATTCCAATTATTCCCCTCCAGCTCACCTTGAAAAAGACACAACTACTCACAAAGTGGCCACAAGCAAACACGACTGTCACAGCAGCAACCAGGCAATTCCAAACACATCTTTATTAAAAAAACTTCTGCTCGTTATCATAATTTATCTTAAAAAAACCCCATAAAACTCTTCCAGGATCTTCTCTCACTTTTGGCAAGTTGTTGAATGTCTTTACCTCTGCTAAAAACACCAAAGGTTGTGCTCACAGATGATTTCTGGCCTGTTCACCCTCACGGCTCCAGGGAATGTTACGGACACAAATTCCTTCAGCTGGACTAAAAGCTTTGTGGAACAGTTTCTACTGGTCCCAGACTTTACTACCAGTTTGCTCCCTCCCCTACAAAACCAGTTCTATCACCTCTGCCCTGCCCTGCACCTTAAGTGATGCCATTCCTGCTTCCAGGAAACATTCCAGCTCCCAGGAAACATCATTCCAGCTTCCAGGAAACATCATTCCAGCTTCCAGGAAACATCATTCCAGCTCCCAGCCTTCCCCGAGCTGCCAATTCTCACCACGGCTGCTTTTCCCTGCGGATTCCTAAAACCACAAAGGGGCTGCACTGCTCAGGATTCCCAAAACCTGGATACTCCTTTATTTCCACGGCCTGTTCTGGACGCTGGTCCTGCTGTGAGAGCGGCTGCTCAGGGATCCCACGGTGCCAGAGGGGCTGGGGAGGCTGGGGTTGCTCCTCACGGATGAGAGCTTGGAATCGTGGCCTGAAATACCTCGGGTAAGGCGGCCTGTGGGAAAAACAACCCAAAATCAGGAATTGGGCGTCCAGAAGTTGTGGAGGTCTCGCTGTGTAGGATGATGGCCCAGAAAATGTTGAATACTGGAGGATTTTCTCACTCGTGGATCAGCTTAAACACAAATGGTTTTACTCCGGACTAAATCGAGTCCTGCTTAATAAAAACCAGCTCTCCCAGCCTGATCCTGAGCAGCTCCAGCCTGGATGCTCCTCAGCTCCGTGAGTTAATGCTGAGTGTAAGTGAAAGCTGAGTTTTCCACACTCAGACTCATTCCTGGTGTTCCCAAATTCAAAAAAACATTAAGGAGCCAGACAGGGCCTTATCTGAATATTGTCCCTGTTGTGGCAAAGACCTAAAATTCCTACAAAAAAAATCAGTGAGTGAACTGGGTCCATGAAAGGGAGAAATATTGGGATGAAAGGTTTGGGAACAACCACACTGTTTATGGACATGATACCAGAAATTCCACCCTGTGAGGGTGGTGAGACCCTGGCACAAACTCCCAGAGAAGCTGTGGCTGCTCCTGGATCCCTGGAAGTGTCCAAGGCCAGGCTGGACGGGGCTTGGAGCAATCTGGGATAGTGAAAGGTGTCCCTGCCCATGGTATCCATGGATGGATGAGGTTTAAGGTCCCTTCCCACCCAACCACTCCACGATCCCACGGTGAGGTTCCAGCACATTCTGGAGTCTTACTGGCAGTGTCTGAAGGAACGTGCTCCTCGGCCAGGTAACGCTTTAACTTCTGGAGGTCATCTGCAGAAAATCTCCATTTGTTCTCTGCACGGGCGGGTGGCACCCTGGGCATCGTTCTCCTGCGGGCAGGTCCTGAGGGAGCGGCCACCTGGCAGGACACGGGCAGCGTGCCGGTGATCAACCCCTCTGGGATCTTCTGTGCCAGCACCTTGAGGCCTGCAGGGACACAGATCACTCGTTATCCCAGCTGGGATGGGTCAGGAGGGATGGATGGAGCTGAAGGTCTGGTAAGTTTGGATGGAGGAATGTGGGCAGCAGGAGAGGGGGGAATTCTGCCCCTCTGCCGTGCTCTGGTGAGATCTCACATGGAGTCCAGCTCTGGGGCCAACAGCAGAAGGACCTGGAGATGCTGGAGAGAGTCCAGAGGAGGCCCCAGAGCTGCTCCAGGGCTGGAGCCAGACTGGGAGAGCTGGGGGTGTTCACCTGGAGAAGGGAAGGCTCCAGGGAGAGCTTCCAGCACATTCCAGGGCCTAAAGAGGCTCCAGGAGAGCTGCAGAGGGACTGGGGACAAGGCCTGCAGGGACAGGACCCAGGGAATGGCTTCCACTGCCAGAGGGCAGGGATGGGTGGGAGATTGGGAAGGAATTCCTGGCTGGGAGGGTGGGGAGGGGCTGGAATGGAATTCCCAGAGCAGCTGTGGCTGCCCCTGGATCCCTGGAAGTGTCCAAGGCCAGGCTGGATGGGGTTTGGAGCACCCTGGGACAGTGGGAGGTGTCCCTACCCACACAATCAGATCATGTTTCAGTTTCCTTCCCACCCAAACCATCCCGTGATTCCACGATTCCCCTCTTTCCCATCTCCAGCTCCCACAAGTTGCTCCCAACTCCCCTTTTCCCCAGGAGGTCTCAGGGAGCTCTCCCAGCCCCACCTACCCCCAGATAACATGAAGAGGTTCTCAAAGCCCCTCTCACACATGGTGGTGGCCGCCTGACTCGCCAGGCGCTCGTCGTTGTCGTACACGATGATGATTTTCCCGTGTGCATTTTTCTGGGAGGATTGTTAAGGAATTCTTCAAGGGATAGTGACATATTTTAGGAAGAAAAAGAGACAAATAAATGGGACTGGGGAGGGAAAGACTTCATACTTGGCTTGCAAGCATCCAGCAGGAATGTTTTCCCCTGGGGAATTCTCCATGGTTCAGGCTTGGCAGACACTGGAAGGAGCCAGCCTAATTCCCACTGGATCCAGCATTGCTTGAAGATTGGGAATGGCATCAGCATCTTTGTTTACAACCTGGGAATGATCAGCCTGATCCTTCCTAATAATCCTGTCTGTCCCCAATCCCCATCCTGGTGCTGACAGGAAGCCAAAGGATTTATGGATGTACCCTGGAGCAGCCCAGCACTCCAGCAGGAGAGCAGTGCCCAAGTCTGGCTTTGCCCTCCAGCAGCCAAAATCCCGAAAAATGCCAAATCCAGGCAGCTCCCACTGGAGTCGTGAGGGGCCTTGAAATAGAATCCAGCATCTGCTGGAGGCAGTGGAGCTGCACCAGGTAATTCCACCTCCTGTCCCATCTTCCTTGAGATCCCTAATTTTGCTTGGATAAGCTCCAGTAGATTTTGAGATCCCCCCACGTTTTTCCATGCCAGTTTCCACGTGAAGGATACGTATTCCAGAATACTGTTTGTATAGGGATTCATGGTTCTAGACAACGTTGCAATGGGGTAGGAATAAGCTGCAAAAGGGGAAAAAAAAGAGGGAAAAATCATCCAGTGGCCAAACACCAACAGCCTGGGATACAACAGCCTTGAGAACCCACTGAGTACGGGATTAACATCCCTTCCCAGGAAGGAGGGATGTGCTGGATAAGCACTGAGAACACCCTGCACCCAGTGATGTCCCAGCTGGGGGACAAAATCCAGCTGGAACACGCCCCAGAAGAGCTGAACATCCACCCCCAGGTGCCTGTGGGATGGTGGCTGCTCACCCCCGACGATGTGGCACTGCTCGTAGGCGTCCCGGTCCCGCACGTCCAGCAGCAGGAAGGGGCAGTCAGGATAAGGCTTCTCCCTAGCCTGGGTGTCCTCCTCTTTCTTTGGAGCATCCTTTTCAATGTCCATCTCCCCCACGCCACTGATCACGCTGTGAAGGGAACAGGAGGTTAAGGTGGGAGATGTCTGAATGTTTTTGTGTTTCTCCAGCAGCTCCAAAGCTGGGGAAGAGCTGGGATGAAGCTTCCTCTTACAGCAGCACCCTGGGATCTCTTGGCATGGTTGGAATTGGGTTTGTTGTCAGTCCCGGAATGGTTTGGGTTGGAAGGGACCTTAAGGGTCTCTTCCAACCTCCTGCCATGGCCAGAGACACTTTGCACTATCCCAGGGTGCTCCAAGCCCCTCCAACCTGGCCTTGGACATTCCAGGGATCCAGGGGCAGCCACAGCTTCTCTGGGAATTCCAGCCCAGCCCTTTCCCACCCTCCCAGCCAAAATTCCTTCCCAATATCCCAGTATTCCTTCCCAATCTCCCATCCATCCCTACTCTCTGGCAGTGGGAAGCCATTCCCTGTGTCCTGTCCCTCCATATCCACACAAAACCATCATCACCAGGAATGCACATGACTGAGTTGACCAGAGCACCCAGAATTCTGGAATGTGGGGACCTGGATGGAATCCCACAAAACTCTGGAATGTGGGGACCTGGATGGAATCCCACAAACATTTCCTTGTCAGCCATCCACACCAAACTCATTCCCACAGGAAATCCTGCCCATCTCCTCCCTCTCACCTACAAACCCAGGCTTTAATCAGAATTACAGCACAAAACCACTCAGNTTGTTGTCAGTCCCGGAATGGTTTGGGTTGGAAGGGACCTTAAGGGTCTCTTCCAACCTCCTGCCATGGCCAGAGACACTTTGCACTATCCCAGGGTGCTCCAAGCCCCTCCAACCTGGCCTTGGACATTCCAGGGATCCAGGGGCAGCCACAGCTTCTCTGGGAATTCCAGCCCAGCCCTTTCCCACCCTCCCAGCCAAAATTCCTTCCCAATATCCCAGTATTCCTTCCCAATCTCCCATCCATCCCTACTCNAGTATTCCTTCCCAATCTCCCATCCATCCCTACTCTCTGGCAGTGGGAAGCCATTCCCTGTGTCCTGTCCCTCCATATCCACACAAAACCATCATCACCAGGAATGCACATGACTGAGTTGACCAGAGCACCCAGAATTCTGGAATGTGGGGACCTGGATGGAATCCCACAAAACTCTGGAATGTGGGGACCTGGATGGAATCCCACAAACATTTCCTTGTCAGCCATCCACACCAAACTCATTCCCACAGGAAATCCTGCCCATCTCCTCCCTCTCACCTACAAACCCAGGCTTTAATCAGAATTACAGCACAAAACCACTCAGTAGCAATTTAAAACCAGCAGCTGGGTTCAGATAATTATCTGCTAATTCAGGAAGAAAATGGTGTTATCCTGAGGCACCTCTGCAGCGTGGAGCGATGGGATTCACCAGCTCCTGACTCATTTAGGAACAGGACTGGGCTGGGTGTCCCCTCAGGGCTGCCTTTGCCATTTGTCCCCGCTGCATCTTCACCTGCAGCATCAGCATCTGGGGAGAGAAGAGGGCACGAGGAGTTAAGAAGCTGCAGGAGGTAAACAAGCAGGTTTTAAGGCCAGGTTCTATTCTTGGGAAGAGGAGTGTGACAGCTTTATGTTCATCCTCTTAACCAGGAGCATTTACCCAGAGCCTCCTATCCAAAATAATCAAGAGCCAACTGATTTTTTTTAGAGATCTCGTTTGAAAATCTCAATAAACTAGAATTTCTGATGTGGGTTATGTTGTTCCCACAACAAATCTGCCAGCACGAGGCCTTTCCTACTTGCCAACCTTTCTTTTTTAGGAGTGTTTCTATTCCCAGCATGGAATTGCTGCAGGCCACAGGTGGAATTTTATTTTTCCTCCTGACTGAGCCTCGCTGCACTGCCAGCTCTGCCACTTCACCCCCTGGCAGTGATGCCCAGCTCACCCCCTTTGTTCCTGCCCTAAATGTCATCACCTTGCAGCTTCTGGAGCTCCTCACTTGTCACTTCTAAGGTTTCATTGGACAGAGAGGCCACCTGGATAACCTGGAAGGCACAAAAACCACGAGACACTGATCCCCACAGCCATGGCAGGGCCACACAGCAAGGATCAGCTTAAGGAAAAATGAGCCAAGGGTTGCTTTTAACAATCCAGGGAAGAAAAAAAATCACAAGTCTGCAGAATCCCACTCCTTCAACATCTCTGAGTTTAACCTTCCCTTTCCTTCTCTCCTGAGAAGATAATTTGAGGTTTTTTTCCTCATTTTAAGCAGTTTTCTCACATCAGCGCCCCTCATTTCTTTATTTCCTGAACAATTTTTCACTTTTTTAATATTAGGATTCGCTGCTTTGAAATAAAATAATGCACAGAAAGCCTGGAAGTCCCAAGCTGCCCAACTTCTGCAGGTAAATCTGGGGTCAGGGAGGGCTTCAGGCTGTGATTACTGGACACAAAATTCAGATTTAGGTGCTGTTTTACACAGCCTTTTTCTTTTGCAGCTGCTTGAAGATCCTTTTAAGTTAACAGACAAATAAAATAAGAAATAAATTTCAAAGATGGAGTCACCTCCAACTTAAATTCGTATTTAAAGGCATTTGGCCACTGTGGAAATGAATGATTTGCTTTTATTAAAGGCAGGAAGAAGCCAAGACAGAATAATTACACATTAAGGCTAAATAATTACAGAGAAATTTTTATTCCAAGCAAAAATGCTGTTCCTAAAAAAATTCTGGAGGCCAGAGAGGGATCTGTACGTACCAGCTGGGCAAAAGTTGTCACCTTCAGCCTTTTAAACAGCTCGTCCTTTTTGTATCTGTAATCTTCAAAAACAAAACAAAGAGGACAAGGTAAATTTTCAGCTCAATTCCAGTTTTTTTAGCCACCAGGTCAGGGCTTAATCCCAGTTTTTCTCAGAGACTCCTCAGCAGCCAGGCAGGATTTCAGGGCGAGTTTGTGCTGAAGGATGAGAGCAGCAAACCTGGAGACTTTGTGAAATGCCAGTTATAAAAAGAGGTTTTAATTAATACCAGTTATAAAGAGAGGGTTTAATTAATACCAGTTATAAAGAGAGATTTTAATTAACACCAGTTACAAAGAGAAATCTTCTCCACATATGATAAAGTGGAAGAGGCAGATTTAGTTGCTTTTAGACTCCAGTAGGAATTTGTGTTTTCCACGGTGCTGGGGAAGGAAGAAGCTCAGGAATTCCCCCTTTCCCTGCTGTTCTTTGGAGCCCACTGGGGTCACAAAACTCCTTAAACCAAAAGATTCATTGACCTGAATTTTTAATTTGTGTAAATTACAGCAGAATCAGAGCACGGGGCATCGTGTCTTTGCAAGCAGCAAGCCAAATGTGCAGGTTTCACCTGAATAATTCAAAAATGCCAAGATTTTATACTTTACCTGACAATTAAATTCTGATTTCTACCATTTGCTGACACGGATCTCTCAAGGAATGGATAATTGACACAAGAAACTGGACTAATCGAGTCTTAATGGATAATTAACACAAGACACTGGACTAATTGAATCTTAATCCTGAAGACACAGCTTAGGGAGCAAGAAAACTGAGCAGGGCTGTCGGAAGGGCTGGCAAAGATCCAGAGCAGAGATTCCCAGAGCCAGGGGAGCCATGGCAAAGTGGGAGCTCGATCCCATCCTGATCCTGGAGATGCAGAGGAGGGGAGAAACCTCCTGGTGTGAAACAAAAGGTGTTTGGAGGAGGAGAGAGAAGCCAGGATGGGTATCAGTAGGAAAATCTTGGTGTGGAATAATCTCTCCTGGGAAGCAATGGGAGCTTTGTCCTTTGGGAAAGGCAGGGCTGGGAAGGACCTGGTCCCTCTCCAGCTGCTCAGGGCTAACAATGGAACACAGGATCTTTGGCAAATCCACTCAGTTTAACAATTCTAAATCCTCTAAAACCATCTGCTGAATGCTCCAGTAGCTTAGGGGAGATGAGGGAGAAGGGGGAAGGGCTCCCGTGCACATTCCTACAGCCAGAACACAAAAAATTCCTGCGGGATTTGATTATTTGAGGAAAATCTCAAGCTGAGTTGTGTTTAGAGAAGGAGCCCTGGGAATGCTGGAGGCTGAGATCTCTTCCCAACACATTCAGAGTTCCCAAATCCCACACCCTACCCTAAATCATCTTGATTAGGCTGCAAAACAAGCACCTGATTGCTTCTCACAACTTGTCCTAGGAAAAAGGAGCCCTTCCAAAATATCCACTGCACATCCAAAGCACGGGGCTGAAGCACAGGAGGTGCAGGAACTGGACTGCAGGATGAGGAGGTGCAGAAACTGGGCTGCAGGGCATCAATTAACTGGGAAATGACCCTCGTGGATCCTGCAAAACCACCTGGTTTCAAGCCTCAAGCCGAGGTTGTTAAATCCTCCTTTAACTCAAAAAAACCAGCAACAATTCTCTCCTGTAACTATTTCCCATTTCATCTCCTCAATGACTAAAATTGCTCAGCCAAGGCCAAAAAAGAGCCTTTCTGTCGTGTCAAATAAACTTCATTTAGAAGGACAAAGAAAAGCAGCAAAGCTTGGGAAGTGCTGGATGTATAAAAACACCGGCAAAGCGGAACCGCTGTGGCACAACGCAGCTCCTGGATGGTCCCTTCCCACCTCAAATCAGGACTTCTTATCCCAAAAAAAGCCTCTTTGCCCTAGATCTTGTGTTTACCACCCAAAATGCCTTCCCAGCAGTTCCCAGAGAGCTCAGAAGTGCTGCTTCCAGCTCCAAAAAGCAACCCGACGTACCCGGTCCGGTCCTGGCAGATCCGTTGGAGTTTTCTGACATGGTTTTTGCTTGGAATGATTTTGTTTTCCAGGATGGGCTCCTCGGGGCTTTGGAGAGGAGGGCAGCAACACCAGAGAGAAGGAAGAGAACTTGGTGTGTGTCCTCAAGTCAATCCTCCAAAGGATGAATCATCGTGGGTGCAGCTCGCTCATTTTTGATGCCGTGGATTTAAACCTCTCACGTTACATAAGGGACAGAGAGATGCCTGTGCCGGGGATTTAAATCCATGTCCAAAGGGTGTCATCTATCCCTGAGAAACCAAGGGGGAGAGGTTCCTCCGCTCCCTGGGAACACAAGGTGTCCATTCAGCCTGGGCAGAATGAGAAAGTTCCTGCCTGGCCTCCAGAAAAAAGGAGGGAACAAAAGAAGCGCACGGAACAGATCCGCGGCGGAGATTGGAAACCCACCCGGGCCACCAAACAACATTTTCAGCACAAATAAAAAGCAAGGCAGTGTCCAGCACTGAAATCTCAGTCAACAGAGCATTTTGGAAAGCCAAGGTCATTCCTCTTTTGATTTTCTCCCCCAAAAGACCTGCAGTGTTTGAAAAAAAAAAACCCAAAACCCAACAAACAACCCCCAAACAAAGGCCCATTTTGCACCAATAAATTCCCGTGACCTCCCTCACAAGGGGGGCACAGAAAGTGGGGCTGAGAACTAAAACTGAGCATTTCAAATCCTAATTAATCCTCATTAATGGAGGTTTCAGTTCAATTCAGGGTTGGGGTTTTTTTTTTCCGCCTCCATAAATGCAGCTTTCAGGTTGAAGAGATTTCCTGGCTCCTTATGTGAGAATAATCTGGAAATAAAGTCGTAAATCACCGGTTTTACTGGGAAAAATTATTTGAAAGCCTGGGTTTGGTGGGAAAATAGAGAAATAAAAATAATTTAGGCTTTCATTAGCCTGAACAACCTAAAGCCTTCAAAATACCAGCGTTTAGTGCTGGTGAAATCAATGAAACCACAAGGAACGAGCTTGGTTTTCCCTGTCTTGGAGTATTTTGATAAAAATTTAAATTCTATAGAGAGAAAAGAGCTCAAATTGTCACCCAAGAGTGAAATAAATTCTCAGAAGTGAAGCCTCAATCTCCCCAGATGAGTCTAACATGGATTTCTTCGCTCAGAGAATTTCCTGTCTGGTTTCAATCCAATAAGAAAAACTGCCCAGAGAAGGGTCTGGAAGATTCCCTGACCTGCCTGCTTGGATTTTAAAATTAAATCTGTGGAGATTTTCAAGGAAAACCTCCTGGGATTCATCCCCTGCTCTTTGAGTTTTGAACCAACCTGTTTTTAACCCGTCCTGCTCCTCCCCAGGTACTCACTTCTTTTGATCTCCTCCAACTTCTCCATGTATTTTGACAAACTATTTCCTGTAACAGCAACAAAAACATCAGTTTATTACAATTATTTCTTTATTAGAGATTTTCTTCAGGCCCATTGTGGCCTAAATTTTAATTGCTTTGAATGAAAGAGCTGCTTGTTGTGGATCCTCCTTCCCCATCACAACACAAGGTACAAAAAAGCCACGATTTCCCTCTTCTCTCTCAAAGAAAGTTGAACAAAACAGAAAAATCCAAGGATTTGCTGTTCCTTTTCCCAGCATTTTGGGGAGCATGCTACAGGCTGGTGTTACTGGATAAAATTCAGCTGCTTTAACAACAAAAAACACCCCCAAAGACACCCCCAAATAATTATTTCAGCTCACACCCTTGACAAGATACAAGAAAAGTCCATGGACAGGAATTCCAAGACCAGTAATTTCTATGGGAACCACCACAACAGAGCCTGACCCATTTAAACCCAGTTTAATCCCTAATTCTTCTTTAAAAAAGAAGAGTAGGAAAAAAATGAACACGTTTTAAGACAAGAATGACTTTAAACCTGTGGTTATCTACACACGGAGCATTTAATTTCAATTTTCAGGGGGGTGCAGAGTGGTGTGTGAGGATAAATTTACATAAATACACACAAATGTACATAAATACACATAAATCTGTAGAGTTTGCGCTTGTTTAAATTTCAGCTTTGAAAGAAAATTGTAAAATAGGAAATTTTAATAAGCTGCAAACGTTTGGTGAGACAAAGCATCATCGCAATGAGAATTCTGCAGTGTTTGGGGTAAATTAGCTCAGGGCAGAGGTAATTAAGACATTAATTATATTTTTCTATCACCCTACACCTACTTTTTAGTGTTTTTACCCCACAGCAATTTAACTTACCAGTGTCCAGACGAGTTTTTATATGTTGGTACTTGGGATTCGAGGGGATGCGCCGGGTTAGAAGCTGTTTCAAAATGGAAAAGAAGCCAACATTTAAAAAATAAAATAAAATGAAATAAAATAAAATAGAAAAATGAACAGAAAACGCGACTTGAAGGGATTTAAGAGACAGAAAAAAGAGCGAGAAATTCCTGAATCCCCAACTCGGGATGAAACCCCGCTGATTTAAAGCCTCAAAAGGAGAATTTCTCCCGTTTTCTCTCCACGCTGAGCTCGCCCGGCTTCGGGAGCCGCAGGAACCATCCCCCCTCGCCTCCCCCGTGTTCCCCCTCGCCGCCCGGAGGGTGCCGGAGAAGG